>JAGKTI010038191.1:0-10765 GCA_018397915.1 Birgus latro | reverse complement strand
GGTCGACGAGACTGCAGAGGAGAAGTAGGTCAATCGCTTGAATTTGACCCAAAAGATCTTCCAGTTGTTGGTTATGAACGTGTTGCTGGAAAAACTTGCATTTTACCCGAAGGAGTTGTAAGTCATCTCAGCAAAGATCAGGGCTACCTGTACCGTGCATGTTTGGCAGTGCAGTTGCCAAGTGGAGATACTAATGAAGCTGTAGGATCACAACCAAGACCGCTAATTCATACAAGGTGGCTTACGAAGGCTAATCGCGTACCGCGACTTTACATGTCAAAGGAGCAGCCATCACCAACCCTAAAACGTCTCGTTTCATTCATTGTAAACTACTATGCTCCTGTGTGGTTCAAGGTGAAAGCCAACAGCTCGTGTCAGGATGGAGCCAAAAATTTCTTCTTCATGGTGAAGCTCTTTCAAAAGCCGCCGCTGGAGGATCAGGCAATCATTCGCCCTGTGCTTGTCAATAACAGCTACTTCTGTCACCCAGAGAACATCCTGTTGTCAGTTGTTGCTAATGAAGATGTTGGCGTATGCTAGATGGCTATCAAGTTGATGAAACAAGCACAGATAAATGAGAACGATGACCAAGCCTCAGTTAGAATATTTGAAAAATCGGCACTGAAGATACACTTCGATGCCAAGAAGTACACTGAGCTGGTACTCGTAGAGCTTTCTTGTGCCACAGTTCCTCCATTGCTGACGAAAAGACTCGACCAAATGGACGAAAGCCAATCCATCCATCGTACTGGACGTGTACCCTTGCAAACCTCAAGGAGTGGAACGCTGCGTCAAGGACGTCACATCCACCACAAGTAAAATATTTGGGCATGAATCAGGTCATGGTATGCTCGTCCAATGTAAGCGATCTCGCAGCTTGTTCCCGAAGCGTTAAAATAAACAAGACTTTTGATGTGTTCAGCTGTTAATGCCATTATTTTCTTTTTCATGAAATAATGCCTGTCATATGATTTGAATACATTTATTTCAACTGTTAATTTTATTTTTAAAGTTGAAATTTAACAAAGAAACTGCATTTTAGTCCATTCGAAAAAATAGCATGTTTCTATTTTTTTTTTTGAGAAATAACTCTATTCTTAGATCCAAGTTGCTAGAGTGGGTACGTATGTATCGAAACATTTTTTTCGTAGTGTTACTGTCATTGTAAAGGAGCACCATTCTGACTATGTTTCAACCTGGAAACCCTAAGTTGGTTCCTTTTCGACCCGCCCTAATGTACACAGTTCCACGTGGCAAGAGTTGCTCTCTTTTTTCTCGTGACAATCGATAGACTGTCCTGTATAATGAAGCACAATATTGTGTTATAGATCTGTAGATGGAGCAAAAAATTTCGATGGCTTGAGTGATGAGTGATCGTATGTATGGATGTATGGCTCATCATTACTGGATGCTTAGTTGACAGTTCTATTTTTGCACTTTTCTGTTCCTGTTTCTGGATCCTTCACACCCCTTGACAGAGGAAATGGGGGTTCAGGTAATGAATACCATCGTGATATGAGGAAATATAATTTCTTGAGAATGAAGGTAAACAGAGAATGCTTTCCACAACTGAAGCTGTTGTCGAGGTCGAGGTGCACTAACCTGGATTTGGCCGCCGCTACAAAAGTAAGGTTCCAGGAGATATTCAGAGACCTGGAAGGAGAACTAGCTAGTGAACAGAGGGAGTAGTGGAGGCAGCAGGTTAGATACGCTGCAGAATAAAGCTAAGTATATTATTTTCTTGATTTTGTTCTGCAGGCTCATGAAGGAGGGAGCGCTTTTTGAATTGTAGGGGGTGGTGGTGATGCCGAGTTACGGCTGAGTGGCTTGGAGTAGTAGCAGAAATGATGGTTGTAACCGAGAGACTTGGATTAACAGGAGTAAAGAAATGGTGAGAGTTATGACAGTATATATCTACATCTGTCTGCCTATAGATAGATAGATGAAACTAACTCCTTGACACTCGTAAATTAGTAGCAAATAACGTCATCTTCAGTTTTGCTGAAGCTAATCAAAAGCCAAGAAATGCGATCAACACAGCCTGTAGATGAATTATCGTTAGCTACAGGTTACATAAAATTGAAATTGATAAGTCTTCTCCATATCTTACATTTCGGTGATTATGTTAATTCAGAAAAAAAAGTGAGGCTAGTTCTATTTCATTTGATTAACTGAATGACACAGGAAAAATGGTATGAAGTTACAGATAAAGGACACTGCGCAGTATACATAACTTTTCCGGCTGTGTGTGATATAAAGAGCACCGAGAGTAATGATCTCTTTATGGTTGACGTTGCTGTGTTCAAGATTACCGAATCAGGAAGTAAGTCTTGCTCATAGCAAGTTTTTCCTATTGCTTTTTTCTTACACATGTCCCCCTTAAGATTGACTAGTTGTCAGCTAGATGTCCAATTTGGTGAGAGAGAGAGAGAGAGAGAGAGAGAGAGAGAGAGAGAGAGAGAGAGAGAGAGAGAATGTCAAGTAAATTAGGTAGAAAACCAAACCTTCAGCCAAATAATTCACCGAGATGTAAGCTGCAGAGTATGACTTGCAAAGCTTGCGAATACTTCCTTTAAAAGATATCTTGAAACAGAATGTCGTGAATGCTGGGAATGTAATATAAAGTGCAATAAAAAGAACGGCAGGCAATTGTCTGCTCTCCGATATACAACGAGAAACTTGTAACGGTGACATCCAGAGCCATAAAAACTTCTTGCGAGGCGGATAAGTCCGTGGCTAGGCTAAAACAGGGGCAGAGTGACAAGATTTCTCAAGCAAGATTATGCTGGATAGCCGATGAAATTATGCAAGATTGGCATAAATTTTGCTAAATCTTTCGATGTTCTTATACGTTCGGTTCCTGTAATTTTTAAAGATTAATATGGTATTACTAGGTTGTTAACTATATAAACCCATATCATTTTGAGCCCATAAACCTGTACAGTCCACCCGCCACCGCCCGTGTTTATCTAAGTTCGTTAATAAACCGAGAGCTCTAATATATGGCAAAGTATGGACTGTTTCACGCTTTCCTTTCATGATGTTCATATTAAACAAGTATCTGTCCTTTATGAGGCTCATTAATGATTATCACCTCTAGAAAATTCTGGGGTTATGAGCGAAAAATTATTCATCCACAAAATTCCGCTAGCAGAAAGGCAATAAATTTGGCCGCAGTGTAAGAACTAAATCTCTAGATTTAGCGACTTTTTCGCTGATTTGGCTGCCCTGATCAAGAGTTGCAGTATACTGTATATTGAAAAATATGGGAGTATAATACTTGCCAACCTTAGTACTTACTTTGATATCTAGTATAAAATATACCAAAATGATTCAAAATTTCATCAGATTATGGCCAAATTATGCCAAGTTTGATAACACGCTATTTTTTTTTTTTTTTAAACTAATGACTTTTCCGGAGAAATGTGCTAAATTAAGCATTGTTATGCTAAATCTGATCACGAAGCATCTTAACCGACTATTTCGCACAGCCCATCTCTCGTCGTGTGAAGACCTCCACCCATTCCTTGGCGGGACCAGTTCTCTAGCGGCTCTGCACCATCTGAGGGGGTTTGGCCTGTCCTTTCCACCCGCAGGACGCAGGCCTAGATCCTGCCAACCAAGAGGTCGAGGCCCCTCCACCCTAGATCCACGGCCGACGAACTTCCCTCCACCACTACCTGGATCAGGGCCTTCCCTCCAAGCCGACCGTGACTGGGCCTACCTTTTTCGGTTGTACCTGCTGCTGGGGAGTTGGGCGAGTCAGTAGCCCTACACCATCCAGGGCAAGGGGGTTGAGGGCAGCGTCAGGGCGGTTTTCTCTATCTGCAGCTTGGCGGCGCCTCCTCCATCGGTGCCACGTCTTCCATCCTGTTGCCCATCCCGCCCTGCCCCCCTCGATCATCGATCTTCTGCAGCCGGTCACAAGATCGTCCGCCAGCCCTCGCTCTCTCTCCTGAATTTGCCGCCCTTCCTTGTCCGTCCGTCTGCCTGCCGTGCTATGATATCCCTGGGGAGCCTTTTCTGCGTTCACCCTGAAGGGCTTTCTTGTTTGTTCGTGTCGCACCACGTTGTGGGACGAATATCTCACAACAGCAACAACAACAACGACTGTTTCGATAGGGGACTTCGATGCATGGTCGTGTAGAGGGTGGACGTGTGTTCTTCTGAGCTCTCCTCCAGCTTTCTAGGGCTACCTCACCGGCATTAGTTTTTTTTTTTTTTTTACCCTTTTGGTGACTTTAGGCTAGCTAGTTTCTCAGTTTCCTCCCCTCCCTATTAGCTAGGAACAGTAGGCGTCTTTTCCTGCACACTGAGATTACCTTTGCTTACTCGCCCACGGAGGGTCTCCCCCACTGATCGCTCTGGGGCGTGAATTAACGCAGTCGGGCCTGGTTTGAGTGGTTTGAGAGGACAATTTTAGTCTTGTATGTTTGGTCCTGGTGTGCTTTGTCCCTTGCGTCGGACGCCCCTGCTGAAGGGGGGAGGTGGTCCTGACGACACCCCAACCAAGAGGCGGACTGACCGCCCGCTGACTGAACTGCCAGACACGTACACGCTTGGACATCCCTGTTAAAAATGCCCAGTACGTTACCCTTCATGCTCCAGGTTCCACTCTTTTGAGCAGTCTCAATCCTTTCCTCATCAGGAAAGTGATTGATTACTGTGCTGGGGAGGTTGAACAAATGAAAAACTTGGTAACGTAGACCTCCTTATAAAAACTGTCATCTCTTCCCAGGTAAAGGACTTAATGAAACTGCGTAAGTTTCATGAATATGATGTCGAGCTGATGATCCCGCACGCCATGAATTCCTGCAAAGGTGTCATCACTTGCCGGGATCTCATGGTTATGGAAGAGGACGAGATCATACGGGAACTTGCTCAGCAGGACGTAATCGATGCCCGGTTTATTACTGGACATTCCGAAGGCATGAGGACGAAGACTGCAATTACTGTCTTGACCTTTGGTAAAGTTTCCCTTCCAGAATATGTCAAAATTGGCTACGAAATTGTTAACGTCAGGCCATATATCCCAAATCCGCTTCGTTGCTTGAAGTCTTAATTATATGGGCACGGTAATAAGACTTGTCGGGCTTCACAGTCAGTGTGTGGCAACTGTGCAACACAGGGACATGATGCTGAACACTGCTTATCGGAGACGGTACGTTGTTTTCACTGCAAGGGCGCACACTCCACTACCTCTAGGGATTGTCCCAAGTGGAAGGAGGAGAAAGAAGTCTGTGTAGTGAAAGCAACTGAGGGCATTTCCTACTACGAAGCTAGGAAAAAGGTGAGGGAGTTGCATGCAACTACCGCGCCGAATAGGTCCTATGCTTCGCTGGTGATGTCCCGTCCCGTGATGTGCTCTGTTGCAGTACAGACTGACCCTGAACATGTTCCTCTTGCTATGCCCTCTTCTCCTCCATCTGAGCCTCCTGTCCGATCCAACTCTCAAACTCACATCCCTGTTGCATCTTCCTACTCTCAGGCTGCTGCTGCCTCTCAGTCATTCAAGCCCAAATAGAAGCCAGGCAACTCAAGTAAGAGTAATATGACCACCCTCACAAAACAGTCACGATTTCATGTTCTTCCTGCTCCTGGTCCAGCGAGGGAGAGAAAGGGTAGCTCTTCCTCGGTGGAATCTGGGAACCTCGTTATTGATGAAACAATGGAGGTTTCCATCAGCAAGCAGCAAGATCGGTTCCCCGGTAGTTGATCGCCAGCTGGCAGGTGGCATAAAAGAGCTAAGAGCGCTGGCCACCCTCATAAATCTTAAACTGTCACATTCACTGTGTTACAGTGGAATTGTAGAACTCTCGAGAATAAATTACACAATATAGCATTCCTGATATCTATACACAGGCCAAACGTTGTTTGTTTACAGGAGACGCACCTGAGGATCATCCTGGGCCTCCTCAGTTCAAAGACTACCACTCGTATAGAATATATGAATGTCACGAATTTTCTACATCGTAAAATTATGTAATGTAAATTGTGACATCGAGTGATTTTGCGGGAGGAACGAATTATTATGAAATGTACGATGTTTCGCTCATTCTCTCAAACCGTCCGCTCGTGTGCTTGTATTCACATCAAGTTGTCAAAACTTTTGTCATTCTTTCGCAAGTGATTGTTTTTATGTGCGGACGGTGCATTCCTCTGAGCAATAATTTCTGAATTATCGCTTCCGCCTCCCGGCTGTTACCCGGGCCACACCCCTTTTTCACATTCCTCGCGCCAGGCACGCAAAACCAGAGTTAGTCTGTCTTGTGGCCATGGAGTGTCCGGTTGTGCCCGTACGAAAGCTCGAGTGATCACTTTCTTAGCGATTTCAGATCTCAGCTTGTATTGGCGTGTATTCCCGAAACTCCCACCTGTTGGTGATCGACTTCAGCACGGTCTCATCTATACTGATTAGTATTTTCTTTTGTTTTCCTAGGCTTAAGTTTTGGGATATTTAGCTATTTGTCTGAATGTTTGAGTGAGTGCATTTCCCTTTCTTGATTTGAATTGAAGTCATGTAACGTAAATTTATTTTCTTGTATTCAATAAATTTACAATTCGTTTTCTTGAGCTTTGTTAAATGTAACAGTCATGTTTAATTTTCCTACATATTTAGTACAGTTTTGCTACTCCACGTTAGCACAACTCTTTATATTAATCACGACTGGTACTTAGGCCAGCTTTTGGCATTAATCCTTAAATCCGTTGTGCTAGCTAGGAATTTGGCTCAGCCAAGATCCTGACTATTATTATTATTATTATTATTTTTGAATGCTAAGGGGAGAAACTAACTTTCTCAGAGGCCAACGGTACAATATTACAGCCTACTTGAGCATCTAGTCTCTGCTGTGTACCGTTGAGAAAGTCTATAAATTCTCGACTCTAGAGAATTGGCGAAGTAAGCTAGCATAAAGTGAAATTGCCACTTGATTTCACGAGTCTATTCTCTCATAATAAATGACTCGATAGTCATTCCTAGCATACATAGCAATATACTGTATACTCCAATTATACAATATCACATTTTCTTTTTGAATTATACATATTTTCCCCTGACATCTGGCAACTTCATTCCAGGATAAACTCCTAGGTTGAAATTATTATTACCGAATCACTCACTCACTCTTACTTATCAGTCTCAGTTTTCACTCAGTCTCAAACTGAGCATCATGGAGACTACTTCATACATTCAAGAAGCTAAGGACATGAGGCTTACTAACCCCCAGGAAATTCGAGATTATGTCCCGTCGCACTGCAATTACGAGCAGCAACACGAGAATGCCGCCCATGAAGAGTGGAAAATTCAGCGTGAGCATGAGAAAGAACAACGTGAGTACGAGAAGGAGCAGCGTGAATACGAGGAACGGCAGAAAGAGAAGGAGCGGGAGGAACGGCAGAAAGAGAAGGAGCTGGAGGAACGGCAGAAAGAGAGGGAACGTGAGTACGAAGAACGGCAGAAAGAGAGGGAATGTGAGTACGAGGAACGAGAGCATGACAAAGCACGTGAACACGAGCTGGAAGTGCTGAAGCTGAAGCGAGACTCCTTGGCTTCAGGCACATCGGGTGCAGCTAATCCAAGCTCCACTACTGCTCTCTCAGCACCTTTTCTAGCAACTCCACGTCTCAGGCTTCCTTCTTACAGGGAAGGCGAGCGAATCGAGCCATTTATAGCTCGTTTTGAAGACATGGCAAACCTGTACAATCTGGATGAGGCAGCTAAGCGGCTTCAGTTCCTTAGCCTGTTTGAGGGCCCTGCCCTCGACATTCTCCACAGAATTCGCGGAGATAACCTCACGTATGAGATGATGAAGACCGCACTCATCAAAGCGTACGGTCTTACTGTTGATCATGCTAGGAATCAGTTCATGAAGGCGCATCTCCAGGAAAAGGAGACAGCTGTTCAGTTCCTTGACCGTCTCACGGCATACTTAGGTGAGTGGATGGAGAAGGACGAGACTCCCAGCACACGAGAGGGAATGATCGACCTCGTGCTGCGCACACAGCTGGAAAAGTCGTTGCCTGCTGAGCTTATGACCCAGCTCAAGATGTCCAAAGTGAAGGACGCAACCCAAATGGTGGAAAAGGCTGATGCTTTCTTTAGTGCGTACGGGTACGAAACACGTAAGCAGCAGTCCTGGAACAGGACAGATACTGCAAAGTCTGGTAAGCAATCCAGACTGAACCCCAGCATCAAGGCCATTCTCAAAATAATGGTCATGGTCCAGGCAAACCGCAGAAGGACCAGGGGCAGAATACACAGAAACCTGACTGGAAGAGGTACAACAAGTACCCTAACCAGCAGCAGTATCAGCCACGCAATCGCCAACCGGGACAAACCTTTTCGACACCAGCCCCAGTGTATCGGAGGCAGGAGGCAAACGCAGCCTTCATTCCCCAACAGGCGCACGATGGTGCCGTCCCCACCAGCACAGCTCCTCCTTCACAGTTCTCTAGTCCCCCTCAGAGGGTGAATTCTCCTCCACAGGTCGTCAATGTTCCTGCTCCCCAGATGGTGAGTACAACTCCTCATTCACCTAGTTCAGGTACAACTCCTCAGGCATCTAGTCCTGTCAGATTTGAAGAGTTGTGTGTCATGAAGCCTTATCAATGGCTGGCCGCTTCCTCCACAGGCCCTCCCACAGGTAACAGTGCCTTCCTTGTTCAGCCAGGGTTTGTGGGATGTGTTTCTGTTGATGTTCTGAGAGACAATGGTTCCACAGGTTGTACTGTCAGGCAGAGTCTTGTTCATCCTGAGGAATATACAGGCAGACAGATCCAAGCTCAGCTTATTGATGGATCAGTGAGATTGTTCCCCAAGGCACGTATCCAGGTGGCATCTCCCTTTTACACAAGTTCAACAATTGCAGTTGTCATGCAAGAACCTATGTTTGACCTCATTATAGGTAACATTCCAGGTGCCAAGTTTAGTTGCATCTCAGATGTCACTACTCAGACTTCGGCTCCAGTAACACGAGCCATGGCCAAGGCTCCGAACCGTGTCACCCCGCTGACCATTGCAACGCAGCAAGATCTGATACGCAGTCAAGACGTTGTCCAAGAGCAACAGTCTGACCCGACACTTGCCACAGTGTGTAGGAAACTGGAAGGTAATGTGATGAAGTATTCACAGGGTGGTCGAGCCAGGTTCCTTCGTAAGCGAGGACGGCTGTACCATGAGTCACAAACACCCCAGGGTGAGGTTCGACTGCAGTTTGTCATTCCTGCGAAGTATCGCTGAGCAGTGTTCGAATTGGGTCATTGTTCAGTGATGGGAGGTCACATGGGCCAAAGGAAAACCTCTGACCGCATCCATGCTGACTTTTTCTGGCCAGGAATGGGACAGGAAATAACTAGGCTAGTGCTTTCCTGCGATGTGTGTCAGCATACCACTGACCGCGGGCGTGTCCGTCCCGCCCCATTGAAGCCATTGCCTGTAATCTCTGAACCGTTTGAGAGAGTAGCAGTTGACATTGTTGGGCCAATCACTCCTAGGGCTAGTGATGGATCAAAGTACATCCTCACTATCGTTGATTTCAGCACACGGTGGCCTGAAGCCGTGGCCCTTAAGAATATAGAGGCTGTCACTGTTGCAGAGGCATTAATTGAGGTGTTCTGCCGAGTAGGTATNGAATTGGGTCATTGTTCAGTGATGGGAGGTCACATGGGCCAAAGGAAAACCTCTGACCGCATCCATGCTGACTTTTTCTGGCCAGGAATGGGACAGGAAATAACTAGGCTAGTGCGTTCCTGCGATGTGTGTCAGCGTACCACTGACCGCGGGCGTGTCCGTCCCGCGCCATTGAAGCCATTGCCTGTAATCTCTGAACCGTTTGAGAGAGTAGCAGTTGACATTGTTGGGCCAATCACTCCTAGGGCTAGTGATGGATCAAAGTACATCCTCACTATCGTTGATTTCAGCACACGGTGGCCTGAAGCCGTGGCCCTTAAGAATATAGAGGCCGTCACTGTTGCAGAGGCATTAATTGAGGTGTTCTGCCGAGTAGGTATCCCCAAGGAGGTCTTAAGCGACCGGGGTTCGCAGTTCACCTCTGCAATGATGAATGAAGCATTCAGGTTGTTATCAATCCGAGGCTTGCGAACTACGCCCTACCACCCCATGTGGAACGGGTTATGTGAGAGGTTCAATGGGACTCTCAAGGAGATGTTGAAGCGCATGGCCGCTGAACAGCCAAAAGAATGGCCGCGGTTCATTGCTCCTCTTCTTTTTGCTTATCGAGAAGCCCCACAGCATTCCTTGAAGTTCTCACCTTTTGAACTGGTGTATGGAAGGTCGGTCCGTGGGCCACTTCAAGTCCTTCGAGAGTTATGGGACAATGAAGAACCCGACCCTGAAGTCAAGACCACCGACACCTATGTCCTTGATTTAGCTGGCCGCCTCCAGTCGACATGCGAGTTAGCTAAGGAAGAACTGATCAAGGCACGCGAAGTTCAGAAGGCTTATTATGATAAGAAAGCAAAGCTTCGGAAGTTTAGTCCAGGTGATAAATGCCTGGTGTTACTCCCCACTGCCCAGAACAAGTTATTGGCACAGTGGAAGGGTCCATACAATGTAGTAGAGCGCGTTTCAGACCTCAACTACGTAATCCAGATGGCGAATCTTCGGAAAAGATTCCACATTAATATGCTGAAGGCGTATCATGAGCCAAAATCTGAGGAAGCTGGCTTTCCTGTACTCGGTGACAGTGACCAGCCATCGGAAGAAACTGGGGCAGTCGCGGTGATCCCAACTGAGGACACTGAT
>JAGKTI010038190.1:0-10765 GCA_018397915.1 Birgus latro | reverse complement strand
CTGATAAGACTGGTGCTGCCATCTGGTGAGAAATACGTGAACTACTGTTTATCTGCACTGGTGCTGCCATCTAGTGGGAAATCGTGGAACTAACTTCGGTTGCATAGGGACAGGGGCATATGTTCCCTGTGCGGCAAGCCAAGCTGTGGTTCGAAGGTTTCCCAGTAGCTGCACTGGATTGTCTAAGCATGGAAAATGGTCCTGTACAAAGGGGCCATTGAAAATCCATGTTTACTTACACATTTTATTAGAAACTTCATTTTAAAAATGGACATGGAACTTATATAGTTCCAAAGAATGCGTTGCTACTGGTGGGGGGGATCACTATAGGTGTAGTAATAGCAATATGGAGGAGGGTGAGGGTGAGGATATGGGAAGAAGAGGTGCAGGTGCAAGAGGATCGGGAATGAGGAATGGAAGAGGAGGTGCAAGAGGATACGGGAATGAGGAGTGGAGGAGGAGGCGAGTAATAGCAATATGGAGGGTGAGGGTGAGGCTAGTGGGAAGAAGAGGAGCAGGTGCAAGAGGATTCGGGAATGAGGAGTGCAGGAGGTGGTCCAAGAGGATACGGGAATGTGGAGTGGAGGAGGAGGTGCAAGAGGGTATGGAAATGAGGAGTGATGGAAAGCAGTTGGAGGAGGGGCATATGGGGAAGATAGAGAAAGATAAGGGAATGAGAAGAGAGGAGCATATGGGGAAGATGGAGGATGATAAAGGGATGGTGGGGGGGGGGATAATGAAGAGGAGGATAATGAGAGGGAGAAGCATAAAATGGAGATAAATGGGAAGAGATGAAGGTAGAGATTATGGAGAAGGGAAGGAGGAGAAGGATAAGAGGCCAAGGAGAATAAGGGGATGACGAAGAGAAGGATAAAGGGAAGAGGAGGATGATAAGGAGAAAGATGATAAGGGGAAGAGGAGGAGGACGATAAGGGGAAGAGGAGGAGGACAATAAAGGGAAGAGGACAAAGGAATGGGGTAGAAGATAAATGGAAGGGAAGGGGGAGGACAATAGGAAGAGGGAAAGTAGATGGAAGAGAGGGTGGAGAAAGGGAAGGAAAGGAGCAAAATGGGGAGAAGAAAACACGGGGATGTAGGAGTATATGACGAGGAGCAAGAAATGAGGATGTGCAGAAAATGGAGATACAGACAAATGAAAAAGCAGAAGGGGAAGAAGGAGTAAAGAAAAAAAAATTACAGTTGAAAAACTATGTGCAAATAAAGGCAGATGGGCAAAATGTAAAAAAAAAAAAAAAATGATTACAAGAATAATGTAATAGCTACAATAAAATTAAGTCATCATCATCAGGACCTCCATTCCCATCCTAGGGCAGGGTGAGGAGCAGCAATGTCCAGACAGCCTAAGTCTGCCCAAATAATGGGCCACACTTCCATTTGCTCATCATTGAAGTCCATGGAATCCTGGCTCCATAGGACAGGCCAAAAAATTTTGCCATGTTCTGTAGCTTCACATAAACCTATCTGAGAGTCAATAAGAAAACCAAAATACCCTTTACGCATAAAAATATAGCATTATCAAATTATCTGATTTTGTTAACCCTTTGAATTGGCTTTGAAAAAAATGTAGTTTAAATCTAACCTGATGAACTAACCTGACCTGGCTAAGGTCCACTAATCCAGAGGACCTGTGTGTGAATACAGGTGCTAGTGGGGATTTTCCTCAACTTTAGGTAGACCTTGGGCTTTCCTGGTATGCTTTGATGGGTACCTGTCAACTTGATGGAGGCAGTGGGTGCCTCCTTCAATAAACCTTCCATCACAGGCTCTTTCTATGGCCCCACAACTAGAGGGAGACTTCTGCTGTGGCCATTTGGGATTGTGCAGGACACTTATTCTTGAATGAGTATAAAAGCCACCATCTTTCCTCTTCCTGCAAGGTGCCTTGTGCCCCACAGCTTTAAACCTGATCTCAAATAACCTAACTTTAACTTATCTAACCTGACCATGTCTGACAACCTAGGATGATCATACCTGCAAGACAACCATTTTTAACTCCATTTTTAGAAAATAAGATAATAAAAATTGCAATTGGATATGTAATTCTGACTTATCATGACCAAATTCAACTTCTATCTATCTATCTATAGCCCGACTTAACAAAACCAAAACCTCAAGATACCAATTTTCTACCCTCAAACATATAATAAATATTGTGTATAAATTTGATAAATACTATCTTTTGATCCTCTACATCTTCCATTAGTAGTGTACTTCAGGTGGCCATGAAACGTGCAAAGGTCATGCATAAGAGATCTTGTAAAAACGATCTGTCGCCACTCATACTGCTGGCATGCATTACACAACCAACAGTGAACAGTCGAGTGGCAACAAACAAAACTAATAGTGACTACACAAGTAGGTAACTACTACAGAGACATTTCGCTTTCGTTTTTGAAGGCTCCAACATGCTTGCATGTGTCAGTCTTGGTCACCTAATGGAGGCTCTCCATGCTGCTCAATCTCCAGCAGCTTCCCTATTTAGTCGCTTAACCCTTAGGTTACACTCAATGACCTCGTCCCAAGTCTTTTTCAGTCTACCTCTGACTACCCTATCCCCAACATTAACACTACGCACTTTCTGCACTCAATTATCATCCCCCATCCTCTCCACATGCCCTAACCATCTCAATCTACCTTTCCACATCACAACACCAACACAATCCAGTCCCATCTTACCTCTAATCAATGTCTATCTCACTGTAAAGGGTTCTATTCCCTTTCTTTTTATTTCTTACCAATGTATCTCTTGCAGTGAAAGATCTTCCTCCTCTTCAATCGGATTGAGCCGGTGAAGGTTTATATCCAAGGGGTTGTTGGAGTTTATTGCTCACGTAATGCCACTCGGGGATGAGTAAGGCTGGTCACTCTCTTAAATGTCAGGACCAATTTGCCTAGCCCAGGGCTCCTATGCTTCTCATGGGGCAACGTAGGATTGGATGATGAATGAATGAATATACTGTATATAAAAGTGCAAGGTCATCTTCCTCCCTCTTTTTTTCTCAGCAATTTATCTCTTGTAGTGAATGGTCCTCCACCTCTCCCTCTATTCTCACCAATGTTTCTTGTAATGAAAGAACTGGTTTTATCAAAGCACTGAGATGGCATGCCTCCAACCCTCCATGAGTTGCAAGTTGGCTGCAGTGGTGGAGAGATGCAGATGAAGAGTGTGGGTACTGATGAAATTTTGGTCCTTGAGGGGGGTGTCATCTCAGTGATCACTTAGTTTATTCTTCCTCCTAACAATGGGATTAGCCTTGATCACAGCAGAGATACAGCCCTCCTCCAGCCCTGTATGAGCTGCTTATGGAGGTGGACGGATGTAAGTGTGGGGTACGGTCTTCATTAAGCTCGGTCTAGTGATCATTCTGTTTAGACCATTGTATTAGACTAATCTGGGGTGAGGATGGAGCTGCTGAACCCCATGCTGTGTGTGGCTAATGGAGGGTTCTCTTGCTATATCCAGACTTAGGGGAGAATTTCCTGAACTGGAGAGGTTAGATATAGCCTTATTAATTTCTTCTCACTGGAAAAGTTTCATATACCATTCATAAACTTCTTCACTGCTATATGTTCTCTCTAAGTTGAATTATTATAAAAGTAAAAACTGAACAAGAAAACTGTCAAAGCACAGAGGTGGCTTGCCTCCATCCCTGCATAAGCTGGTTGTGGAGCTGGATTGAGGCAGAGGCATAGTGGGGGTGACTGATCAAATTATGGTCTTCAAGTGGGTCAACCTGGTGATCATACAGTTCCTGGGCCACCACATTAGACCAATCTGGGGTGAGAGTGGAGCCGTTGAACCCCACCCAGGCTGCGTATCGGAACCTGAGTGTCCTCAGTGAGTACCCCATAATTGTGGTGTCCCGAGCTGGGGGTTGATCGCTGTCTGGGTGGATGGATGGCTCAAGGCCTGGTCGAGGGTACTGGCTGAATGCTGCCCTCTTCATTCCAATCCCAGAAAGCAGTTTTGGATCCATCTGCATGGCTTTGATCATAGAGTGCTGTTCAGCATTACCTTTGTCGTCATCATTATCTTGACCTTTATTCCTGCCTAAGAATGAAGCAAGAGGTGATTGTGTGGTGTCGAAGGCCCTAAATGCCCTAGATCCAGTATTATCCCAAATGAAATGTAACAGAGGAGAGAGACTGGTGCCTTCAGTGCAAGTTTTAGTGAGCCGAGACTCCTGAGGACAAGTGTTGAGGGCAGGCAGACCGGCCAAATCAACTAGGGTGGGAAATAAGTCAACCAACTCAACTAATCCATCATGAGAAATTAGTCTCATCTTACTGGACTCATACCTCCTACTCTTATTTTCAAAATCATATGACTTAAACATCCTACTTCTCCTTAAAAAATCAAATATAGAATTCAGTGTGGTCTCAACTCCATCCTTGTATACATGTTTTCTTTTCAAATCTTCAATAACATGTCCTTCATGGTAATGATTTTTTGATACTGGGTGTACATCTGCTTTCTTTATTCTTGGATATACAGAGCTGAACCCCTTAAATGGACTGGTTTTATGATGCCTCCACCTGCTGATTATGAATGGCACTCTCGTTGCTACTTCAAAGTTGCTGAATTTGGACCACTCTTGGTGTTCTCCCAGTGACCATCCTGTAAATAAGAAATGCCTGAAATGAAAGGAGCTTAACCATTTCAAATGAATGACATTTTTACTTTAGTTTTGCTACCTTCTGATTACTTTTTTTTCAGCTCTGGAGTAACATTTTGATCTGGAGGAGTTATAAATAGCCATCAGTAACCCCTTGGCTACCTGAGGTCTGAAGTTGAAGAATACCAAAACAAAAAATAAAAGTCAAGAGACTGAGGGGTAAAAAAAAATAATGCAATTGTCTTTTGGGAAAACTGTGCAATAAATTCATTAATATTAATCTGCTGAGTAACCACATATGTCAAAACATACTGACCCCTTGAGCCCAAGAACATAATTGTTGATTTTACTTTTGTTGCAACCAGTAAGCTTCATGCAGCTTGAAAGAGCACCCTAGCAGTGAAGACTCTTATGAAGGAAATATCTATTCCTTCCAGCTCCAAAGGCAAGAACACAATAATTAATACAGCTAATATCAGGCCCCTATACCTTGCATGGGGTGATCTGTAAATTAGGGCATTAAGTTATGCAAAGGCAGTCCTTGATTAAGTCAGGGATTTGTTAAACTTTTTCCATACCTCTGGACATGTGGTACAATTAATTAAAAGAAAATGAATCATGATCATCATCATGATCATCACCATCATCCGGACCTCCTTTCCCACCCTATGGCAGGGTGAAGAAATGGTAAATCAGCTTTATAAATAACAATGGAACTTTAACAGGCAACTTCTCTGCAACTTACCTTGGGAAAAAAAAAAAAATCAATTCACTGTAATCAAATGCACAAATGTGGTTACACCAGTAAGGTTGAGTCAGGGGGATTAAAGAATCCCCCGAGCTAGACCCTACAATGAGATCATATAGCCCCGCTAGGTAACAGGAGGGCGCCACCCCTCCTGGCACGGCAGTCCCGGGCGCAGCTCGAACTCGCGACCCCCCGGTCCCGAGCTCGATGCTCTACCTCTGAGCCACCGTGCCCCCCAAGGCTGAGTCAGGATTCCATGCACATGAATGGTGAGTAGATGAATGTCCAGCCTATTTCACTGGGCATACTGTTGATAGTTCTCCCTTATCATGGTTTATCTTTCCTAGTTTTCTGGAAACATACTCATTCCATCCTTGGGTGGGAAAAAGAGGTGGTGGTGATGATGATGATGATTGTTATTCTGTATGCTTGCTCTTGTTATGGGTATCACCTCATGTGGGACTGGCTATAACTAATTTACAGAAATGTGTCATATACTGTGAATACTGTGAAATAAATGTGACTCACCATGGTCTCCAATAAAGGCAATAATTGTGTCAGGGAAGTGAGTGTTGACAGAATCCAAGAGGTCTCCGATGAGGGAGTCAGTGTACGTGGTGGCAGCGTAGTACCCCTGTCTGATGTACCTGCATGTACAATTATTCATTATAGCTCAGTACATAAAGAGTATAATCATCATCACTGTCACTCATTACCAGCAATATCATCATCACCACCATCAAAACTTTATCATAATCATCATAAATCATTGTCATAACCTTCATCAGCAAAACCTTATTTCCCACTAAAAAATGGGGGTGGGATGGACGGTGAGTGGGTTAAGATGAGTATATTATCACAGTGTGGTAAAACTAGTGGTAACTGTTGCACCAGGTACATTTGAAACATGAACTCAGTGGACTGTCAGTTTCAGTTACCCTTCTACTGTGGCCCACCATCCCTGTTTTGGAGAATAGGGAAGTAGCTGAGGAATGCTTGTACAACCAGGCACTTAACAGCTACCTGTTATATCAGTGCCACCACATGATGGTGTCCTTCTCCAACACCATCATAAAATGGCAATAATAATAACAGCAAAGCCTCCTAGGCCCACCACCCTACAGATGTAGGAACTGGTGCCCTACCTTGCATAGTAATCCGGCATGGGACCATATGGGAATGAAACGTTGAGAGCAGCAATGTCTGCCCGCCACCTTAAGTCATTCCACGGGTTCCAGGCCACAGGGGGAAGGCCAAGTGGGAGGTGAGGGTTTGGTGCAAGCGGTATGCTTGATATCGGAAACAGATCTGGAGGGGGAAAAAAAAGAAAGTTAGATCATCAAATAAAATCAAATGTTGGGTCAAATAAAATGAAATGCCTGTGTGTTTGAGAGTATTATCCCGTGTTTGGAAGTTCTCTCTTTCCTCTTTGTCAGGTATCACATCATCCATTATCATGATATGTCATTTGTACTTGAGTCAGTGCAAAAATTTCTGGAAAGTAATGGATTGGGTAGAGCTCCATGGCACTCACAGAACCCCCACCCCACCCCCTAGATCTGGCAGTCACATAAAATAAAATATAATGTTTGGTCATTAAATCAAATGTCAAGTTATTAAATCAAATAAAATAAGTACCTGTACACCAGGAAACCATTTACTACGCTGGGTGGTAACCATATAACCATATTTTGGCGCCCGGTGGTTTAGTGGGTAATTACGGCACTCCAATTGCATTAATTACACTCAGGGATGAATGAGGCTGGTCACCCTCATCTTAAATGTCAGGACCAACTTGCCTAGCCCCAGGCTCCTATGCTCCTAATGGGGCAGCATGGGACTGGATGATGGATGGATGGATGGATGGAACATGTGAAGGTGTATGGTATGTAGGAGGACTGCTCGGCCTTGGGAGCAGGGTGTGAATCCTATGCCCAGAGCTGGACACACACAAAAAAATAAACTAACTGAGTACTTAAAAATAAAATAAAATTTTAGGTGTTCAAATAAAATATGTTCAGTCTACCTATAAAGCAGAAAGCAAGTGTTGGGTCCTTAAATAATATAAAATGCTATGTCTTCCAATTAAATCAAGTGATGTTAGAGTTTCAAATAAAGTAAAATCAGAAACTAGGTCAGCAGTTAAATCAAAACAAGTACTGGTACATTAGGTCATGCAGTAAAGTCAAACATGTTAGGTGATTAAATAAAATCAAATGATCCCATGATTCCTACTGAAGAATCCCCTTGCTGAAATTGGCCATGATACTACTGGTATTTCTATGGACTGGAGAGCAAAACCAAGTCCCAAACAGTACTGCTGCTGGAGAAGAATGCTTCCCAAGGTGGCACCAACCACGCTGTTCTGTTGTCTCACTATACAAATGTCCCACAGGTCCTTTCCTCTCCCTCACAACAGGGATGGTGGACTACAGGAAAAGGGTATATTCAGTCTGCAGTTCACTGGGTTCAAGTCCAGATCAGCCTGGGGCCACCACAACAACTGTATTACACACTAACCTAGGAACTGCGAAGGAAATTTGAGAGGTATGTGAGGCTTGTGGTAACCAACTGCCAAGAAGAATGGCTCTGCTGGTGTCTCTTTGTGCAACTCTTGTCGGGCAGCTCTTTTCTCAAGCCAGGCAACAGCAAACTCTGTTGTCTGTATATCAGGCAGACTTCTCCCAGGCTGTTCTTCTACCTGTGCAGGATAGATATTGCATATGCTGAGTATAGTCTTTGGTTTCATTGTTGGCATCATCATCACCACCACCTCAGCTGTTTTGAAAAATCTCTGCTCTGAATAAAATAATTTAAAGATTACAACTATACTATAAAACACAGAACATGTCTTCAAGCTGAGGAGGTAAAATAATAACTGTACAGAGGGCTAACACTGTTACAGCAATAAACCTCCCACCTGGACGGGACAATAAATGCTGGTGTGACGCTTTCCATCATGACCAAGACACACAGGGTCTTGTTTGTGGGCCTGGGTGGGGGGATGGAAGGGTGGTTCAGACCAGCTGTATGGTTGGTCATCACTATGGTTGCTCACTATGCCTGCAACAAAGAAGGCTCATATGGTACTATTTACAACTTGAATCAGGGTGATATAACTTTTAGTTAATTCTTGTCGCTACACAATAATTTTACTCAATTTAGGAAAGGTCTCTCATTTTGAAGGAGCTTTATTATGGCCATATTTAACCACTTCAGTTCAAAACGTCTTATATAAACTGAAGAAAATCGTCAGAAGGTGGCAAAAATGAAATTAATGACCCCTGGGTTACATGGGTTAACCCACTGAGCCCAGGGGCATTTATTGGTTATTCTTGCTACCAATATATGATTTTATTCTACTTTGGACAGACCTCTAGTAGTAAGAGGCTTAATGAAAAATATATCTAAACTGCCTAGTTCAAAAAGCATTCCAAGGTTGAAAAGTTACCTGGAAATAGCTAGTTAAAAAAAAAAAAAAGGACATTATTAAACTGAAGTGTTTAACTTCATAACCAGGGGAACATGTTTTGCTGGTCTACTCATTCTGTTACCACATATTTGCTATTCAGCTTAAGGGAGATTTTTATTTGAGCTGAAAGAACTAAGATACAGCTTTCATTACCTCCTTCAGAATTTTCCCAGCACAAATAAAATGCTGGATACAGTAGTAGTAAGATTAAAATAAAAAGGACCAACTGGATTCAGTCAAAACTGAATGCATGAAGTAATGGACAAGTGTAATTCATCACAGTAAATTTGAAAACACCTGTGATGATAGAAAAAAAGTTCAACTGATTCCATAAGGTCACATAACAAGCTATAACTGAGTCAAATATTAGTTATGTAGAAAAAAAAAGAAAAAAACTGATCTAAACAAATTATCCAATCCCCTCAAAAACGTTAAGTGACAAGCAGTAACTGCATTCAGTATTCAACAGCAAAGAAATATAACTGAAAAATGGACCTAAATATTCATCACAACTTCAAAATCTGCACACTTTCATTTTCGTTTTTGAAGGCTCCAACATGCTTGCATGCGTCGGCCTTGGTCACCTAATGGCGGCTCTCCACACTGCTCGATCCCTGGCAGCCTCCCTGTTCAGTCCCTTAACCCTTAAGTCACTCTTAATGACCTCGTCCCATGTCTTTCTCGGTCTACCCCTCCCAACCCCTCCCCCAATATTAACACCTCTCACCCTCTGTACCCAATTATCATCCCCCATCCTCTCCACATGTCCAAACCACCTCAGCCTACATCTCCTCATCACAACACCAATACACTCCAGTCCCATCCTACCTCTCAACTCTTCCATCGTAAACCCAGCCCCCCCAGGCCTTGCACGCAGGGACGAACTGCACATCCACCTAATCATTGTCATTTCTGTACATTTAAACCTGCGAATATCCTCTTCCTTTACTGCCCAGGTCTCACTACCAAACAGCATCACACTCCTAACACAAGCTGCATACAAAGACCCCTTAGCACGTAAGGAGAGTCCTCTCAATGTCAGGAGAGGCAACAGCTCCCTGAACTTCTTCCAACCACTTCTCACCCTAGCAACCGAGCTAACTCCAGCCCCACCTCCGGCACATAACATGTCTCCCAAATAACGAAACTCCTCCACACACTCAAGAGACTCACCTGCAAGTTCAACCCTCTCACGCCTAACAATCTCCACCTGCTCTCCCCGACGCGCCGCACACATGAAATCAGCATCATCTCGCAGTCTACCTCTAATACCACTACATCTCTTGTGCACCCACTTATCACAAACACTACACAAGATGGAACTGCTTCCCACACCCTTGTGGCAAACTGCACATGGCCACTCTCCCTCTTTTCTGATTGTACCGCCACCAACCCTAGATATCATCACTTTTGTTTTATCTGCATTCACCCTCAAGCCCTTGTGCCCCATACCATCCCTCCACTTCTTAAATCTTTCCTCCGCCTCCTTTTCATTCTCCGCAATCAACACCAAATCATCAGCATACAACATCTCCCATGGGAGTCCATCTCTGAAGTCACGTGAGAGGGCTTCAAGCACCATGATAAACAACAAGGGACTCAAAACTGACCCCTGATGCACACCAACATTCACGGAAAACTCATCACTTAAAGCTCCATTCACTCTTACCTGGGTGCGAGCACCCATGTACATGGCCATAACCACCCTAACCAGCCACTCTTCCAACCCTAGCTTTCTCATTGCCCACTTCACCACCTCTCTAGGGACTCTGTCAAAGGCCTTTTCCAAATCAACAAAAACAAAATACAATTCCCTTTTCTTTCCAATATATTTTTCCTGAAGCTGTCGAACAATGAATATGGCATCAGTGGTCCCCCTGCCTGGCATAAACCCAAACTGCATCTCAT
>JAGKTI010038188.1:0-10765 GCA_018397915.1 Birgus latro | reverse complement strand
ATTTCAGGAATGGGGCATATTTCAGACTGAGGCATATTTCAGAGTAGGGTATATTTCACGCAATTTTTCTAGATGAGGCATAATTTTAGAAGCATATTTCAGAGTGAGGCATATTTCAAGGGGGTGCATACTTCACAAGGGCACACTCAAGAACTGGAATATCTAAGGAAGAAGGAATATTTCAGGAGGAATAATTTAGAGGGAATATTCCGGGGGCAGGGGAATATCAGGGAGGGAATACTTCAGAGGGGAGGAGGGGACATATTATAGGGGGGGTATCTGAGGTGTTGGATTTGGTATTACAAGGGTCGATCAACTCTGCCTAACCTTAGCATATTCCGGGGAGTTCAGGGCATTGGAGGTTTTATCATCATGCTTAAGATCTCTCTCTCTCTCTCTCTCTCTCTCTCTCTCTCTCTCTCTCTCTCTCTCTCTTTCTCTCTCTCTCTCTCTCTCTCTCTCTCCACTTTTTTCCTTTCCTTTCTTCCATTTTTCCTTCTTCGTTTATTTTCCATTCTTCTCTCGCTTAATTTTCTTCTTCTCGTCTTATCTTTTCCTTTCACATTTTTCCTTTCCATTCCTTTTTCATTTTGTTTCAGCTGATGATGCCCGGGACTTCTATGATGATTTGGACACCTGAAAAGAGTTAGACAATTTTAATACAGCTAAATTTATAGTGTTACATAAACCTCCTTCACTACGGCAACGTCTTTTCCTTTGATTATTCATGTTCTTTCCTGCCGATAGTATGACATTTAGAAAAGGCATCACAGATAAAAGAGGTCTATGTCCACCAGGTCAAAAAGTCTATAAAAAAAGAAAAAAGGAAAAAAAAGGAAAAATAAAGTCTGAGTGCAGCATGAATAAAATGCAAAATATATTATCAGTCTAAAGAAGCTAATACACTAACAAAATCATACACCAGGATCAAACAAATTTCAAGACCAAATTTAATGCTAAATACCAGAGCTTTAAATTTTTTTTCATTTCGGTGACTTTATAAAATTCTTGATATTTCCAGACGATTTTGTCCATTATCAGGAGAGTGACTTCAAACTTGAAGGCTTAGATATAACCTTCATTAACCATTTGGCAATTTGAGTAATTTCTTAAAAATTACAAAAATCGTCTGGAGATAAAACAGAAAGAACGTCATCGGGCTGAAGGGGAGTAATGCTCATTTATTTATTTATTTGTTTATTTTTCTTTTTCTTTTTTCTATTTTTTCATTCTTTCATTTTATTTATTTATTTATTTATCTGTATTCACTGAGTTATTTCTTGATATTGCTTTACTATCACTACCACCAGACGATGTTATTCAACCAAAGGGATGCCTCTACAAGAACCAGAGGATCATCTTAATCCTCTTCACTGTGAAACATCTCCTTTGAACAGAACAAAATCGCACAGTGGCAGCCAGAATGGAATGTAACAGAATCGTACTGAGAGGAAGGAAATGCAAAGGGCGACTTAACCCCCTTCAGCCCGATGATGAAATATTCCGTATGCTATTACTGATACCTCCAGACGATTACATTCAGCGATTTTTCGAACTGGGGGTGTTATTCAGTACTAGAGATAGGTCCTTGGCTAAATAAAATCTTCTGGAGGAAGTAAAATGAAAAATATAATCAACGTCATAAGACTTTAAAAAAAAATCTCAGTGCTCACCTTCAAGACAGTGTCAGTAGAAGTGCATGCTGGAAGAGTCCTTAGCAAGCCGGCAAACATGCGGGAAATTTTGTAGGAAGGTAGGAGTTTGGAAATGGGGCATGCTGTGCGATTTCTCATGCAGCGAACACCCAAATCATGCAGAACTATGATGATTCACGCCATCAAAAGTTTTATTTAATGATCTGCAAAGGAATGCCTTACTAAAAGTTCAGAACATATGGAGGTAAATTCTCCCTCTGGATCACAGAACTTCCTAGTGCTCTCATTTCATTTTATTATCTTGTGTGTTACTGATGCTTAATACCCATTGTTGCTAAATATGCACTTGTATTAACTCTTTCAACCTTATAAAGTCGTATGTATTTTATTCTTGCTGCTAATACTTGAATTTATTCAGTACATGAGGCTGTACTTAATCCCCACCTCTGTTCAAAAAGTCTCCTAACACGAAAAAATAATAATAATAATAATAATAATTGTTTGGGGATTGCAAGACTAACATGACAGAGAAGTCCTCAGAATGAAGTGATTAATAAGAAGACCTTACCACCTAGAAAGAACGTCGGGGTCTCTCTCTCTCTCTCTCTCTCTCTCTCTCTCTCTCTCTCTCTCTCTCTCTCTCTCTCTCTCTC
Source organism: Birgus latro (assembly GCA_018397915.1). Lineage (NCBI taxonomy): Eukaryota > Metazoa > Arthropoda > Malacostraca > Decapoda > Coenobitidae > Birgus > Birgus latro. The sequence goes on along the minus strand of JAGKTI010038188.1, from coordinate 8,457 downwards.
TCATTTCCAGTCCAGGCATCCATTAAAGACAGCCCCTGAATCCAAGAGGCGACATCACAAGGAGAGCAGAGGGAGGAAAAAAAAAACACACGAGAGGCGATGACTCGTTTACATGCAAATTCGCTATCCATAATCAGATTACTCCTAATGACGCTTAGAACGAGTTTCGCCAGAAATATGCATATGACATGGACACGTACTGCTACCGAATTGAAACTTTATTTATTTTTTGGGAGAGGGGGGGGACTACAAATGTCGTTAAAAATAAGTAATGTGTTACATGAGCAAAAATATAATCTTTAATATTTTTGCTTCTCTTACTATAGGCTAAGAAAATTGCCCTGGACTGAGGGTACTGAGACGGTACATGAGCAACTGATTCCTAGCTAATAGAGGAAGCAATGAAGAGTTTATTTTCATGCCATATCTGAGCGAAAATGTGTTTTAATGCAATAAATTATACTGCAGTCTTGAAGTTTTCCTGGCGTCAATCATCCTCTCCAGTGTTCATCATACTATATCAAGCCTTTCGATCCAATAGTAATTATACTGTCTTGACTTTACCAGAAAACATTTAAGATGTATAAATTGAATGACAGTCTTCAAGTTTCCTTGGAGTCAAACAGTTCTTCCAGATGCTGTTAAATATATTACCGATATCACTCCAATATGATGGGTTTGTTTATAATGTACTGATTCTACCAACGAACTACTTGTGTAAGACATCTCACACTGATGCTGCAGAACCAATCTCTACTAACCCATTCAAAAACATGGTATTTCCCTCTTATTCTTGCCACCTCCAGACCACATTTTAATACAGCATATGAAAAACCTACCGTAGTGAAAGGGTTACATTATAAAAACTAAGTACTGGGTTATGAACTGTGAACAAAATATACGTTTTCGTGAAGTAAGAGTTTAAACCCCTGATTCAGGTAACATCATTTATTTATTCTTGCTCCCTCCAGACGATTTTCAACTTACAAGAGACGTCTTGGAGTGAAAAGGTAAATGAAGGTTCTGTCTAGCTCTTCTATTTCGAAAAGTCTACCCAGGCTAAACAAAGTCGTACAGAAGCTGCACGAATAAAAGACAAAATACGTAATCGGAATGAATAAGCTTAAGATTAAACACTGACCCTTGACTTTTCTTAGCTTCACTTTGTCCTTTCGAATGCTTGTAAATGGATTAATATCTTGACTTATCCTTATCTAGAGTATTTGTAAAAGGGACTAATAACGTTATGTTGTCATTTATTATCGCTCTTTTAATAGCCATAATTATAGTAAGAAAATCAGATGAGGAATTATTTCGTCGACCACAAGTACCAAACATATAAAAGTAACAGTGTACAGATACACTAATAATAAATAAATGACATAAAATGGTAAAATAAAAAGTAATGACAATATAATTTAGTAAAGCCACGTGAAGTACAATAAACGAGCTGCTCACCATTAAAGTAAGTGTGAAAATAAATGAAGATTATTTTCTCGATATATCTTGACATTTTTAACCATTTTAGGACGAATGCGGTATGTTTTTTACTATATTCATGATTTTGCCGAACGATTTTATTCAGCTATGTAATGAACACTCTGGCCAAAAGGGTTATATACAATCCCAATTACTTCTTCATCACCAGAGACATCCCCTAATGCAGTGTTTTTTTTTTTAACATGGGGTGTGTGCATCCCTTGGGGTGGGATACGTCATTTCTGGGGGAGCGAAACATGCCAGATAGTTCAGTTACAAAGTTGTTAAATTATAGTTTTTAGCCACTGAGTTGAGTCTCCATGGTTGACTTTACTTTTGTTATATAGAAAACTACTGGCTTTATTTTTGTTACCCATAAAACTACTGGCTATTTGGTACCCATAAAACTACTGGCTTTATTTTTGTTACCTATAAAACTACTGGCTTTATTTTTGTTACCCATAAAACTACTGGCTTTATTTCCCTTATCCATAAAGGTAATGACTTTATTTTTGTTATTCATAAAAGTACTGGCTTTATCTACAAAACTACTGCCTTTATTTCTGTTACATATAAAACTACCGGCTTTGCGTTTGCTGTCTCTAAAACTACTAACTTTTTTTTTTTTGTAGTTTACTTCATTTTTGTAATTAGTGTGTGGCAATACTGTGTCGTTGTGTCATCTCAGACATAAGAGGAATTTGCTGTCGAGAGAAAAAAGTGCTAAGTATCTCAAACCGATTTCTGACAAGGGGCGCAGGGAGACATTTTGAGAACCGACAGGATGCAAACAGTAAAACATGTTAAGAACTTCTCTCCTAAAGTGAATAAAATGGTAAGAAGGCTGAAAGACTAATATTTTGAGTATAATTGTTAATAGCTGTCCTCGCTGTTAAGAGATTAGTACCTTCAATCCGATAACCCTCTCTCTCTCTCTCTCTCTCTCTCTCTCTCTCTCTCCTCAGGACTACCACTAAACAATCATATTCGAGTCTGGAATGGTCTCTGGTAGTAAAGTAGCATACGAAGGCAATCTGTTACATCTAAAATTTCAAATAAAAAATCACTCCCAAGCTAAATAAAATCGTCAGGAGATAACAAAAACACATCATTATTAGGAGATCAAGACAATATATTCACCACTAAAACACACACACACACACACACACACACACACACACACACACACACAAAAGAAAAGTCTACTCCCCATGTTTAAAAATATATATATATAAAAAACAGACTATTAAATCTTTTACAATGAAAAAATTATAGAAAACAGCTCTCCAAAATCACAAATATATTTCAGTGCTCTAACACTATCAACTCAAAACACCTACTCGCCTTTCCCTAGGTGCTGCAGCTTACTATGACTTTTCCACACCATACTGAGGATTTGGGCTCACTGGACGAGAATATAATAGACGAAACTGAACAAAACTGAATCTATCTATCGGTCTATTTCCTCTCTCTCTCTCTCTCTCTCTCTCTCTCTCTTTCTCTCTCTCTCTCTCTCTCTCTCTCTCTCTCTCTCGCCATCTATCTAATCACGTATCTGTTAATCTACATATCTATCTGTATCTATTTATCATTTAATCGTTTATAGTCCCAGCAGGGGCGTAGGAACCCGGGGCAAAGCTACGTAGGACAAACACTTAAGACTCTCACTATTTCCCCAGCAAACGATGAAAGGATCCAAGAACATGAGGAATAATTCGGAAAGAATGAAAGAGGAAAAGAAAAGGAAAAGAGGATAAGAAAAGGAATGAGGAAAAGAAAAGCAAAAAGAGAAAAAGAAAAGAAAAAGGAAAGGAGATAGGAACAGCACCATTAAAACCACTGGCTTCTTAAAAGTGCAAAATCAAAATAAGCAAATTCGATAACAAAGAAATAGATGAACACCGAAAGAAGATACCTTAAAAACGGCATCATTAGATTACTGAGAGCTTGGAAATGGAGAAATATAATAACGGCATTATCACAGCAATCAAGAAACTTCAGCTCAAGACACACCAGCTCTGAAAACCTTGAAAGAAAACTCACACGGCCAAAACTCGAAGGTATGTCTCAAAGCGGTATTCTGTGTGGCTTTGAAGGTTTCGCAACATCTCTTCGTTAGCGACTTATTCCGCACGAAGTATCTCATTACCCTTATGCATGTCACTGATACAAACTACATCGATATTTATAAAGGATATAATTAACATACAAGACAATGTGAAGGTGAAAAAAAATAAATCCCTATCGAAGAGACGCAACGATGTCTCTCCTCAATTTAACTCCTAAACTCCTTCAGTGCGCTGATCATGAAGTTTTGTGGTTTATTCTTGCAGTTTAGGAGAGCGCTAGAGTGTTCAAGGGATCAGTAAAAGTTGTATCTAATTTCTCCAGTGCGGAAAGTCTATCCGAAGCTGAATATAAATGTCATGAGGCAGAGAAATTTAATTAGATAACGCACTCGGGTTGAAGGGGTAGATTACGAAGGTTCTAAGTTGATTTCGTTAATGTGGCCCCAGGATCATCGGGAATGTGAACCCGGTGGACTGCAGGATTTAAGATACCTTTCACCTGCAGCCCACCATCTTCCATTCGGGGACAGGGAGGTAGGTGAAGGATGTTTGTATAGTCAGGCCGTTGAGCCGCTCCGTTATATCGATGCCACCACATGAAGGCGTCCCTCTCTAGCACCGGTCTACGTTAAGGAAAGTCAAGTGAGCTTGGCAACAATATGATAAATAAAATGGCGTAACAAAAAGGAGTGAAGGCCTGCAGGACCGAAGGAATGATCCAACCCTCCTGCTGTTTAATGTCTTCATGGAGGAGCAGGAGGAGGAGGAAGAGGAAGTAGAGGGGACGAGGGGATGGAGGGAAGATGGAGGGAAACGAGGGGATGAAGATGGGTATAGAGGATGATGAAATAGAGGGGAAGATGAGAGGGAGACGAGGGGAAGAAGAGAGGTACGAAAAAAAAAAAAAGTGTTACAAGGACAAGGGAACATGAAAAAAAAGAAAAAAAGAAAAACCAGGGGGAAGAAAAGAAATATATGAATTAGGAGAAGGAAGCGATAGATATAACGAAAGAGAAGAGGGAGGGGAGGGGGAAGCAGGAGCAAGAAAAGGAAAGCACAACATGGAAAGAGGAGCAATAAGCAAAAGACGAAACAAAAGAGTAATAAAAAATAGGAGGAGGTACAGATGGAAGAGGGGGAAGGGCAGGAAGAGAACAAAACAAGGAAAGAGGGAAAAGAACAGACAGGGGGAAAAGAAGAAACTAGAATAAAGAGAGGAGGAGGAGGAGGAGGAGGAGGAGGAGGAGGAGGAGGAGGAGGAGAAGCAGGCAGAGGAGGGTGGACATAAGGAAAGAAAAAAAAGAAGGCAAAGGGAGAACCAAGAAAGAGAGACGAAAAGAAGAATTAAAAGACAAGTATTAGGGGGAGACAGAGGATGATAAATAAGGGAAGAACGTCGGATTCTCGTCATCTAGGAAGGATCTAAGCGCATCTTACTTTGTGTATCCTCCATTTTACACATAAATATTCCATTGCATGATCTTGTTACCATTCAACCACTGACATACTTTGCATATCTCAGACGAAAGTAGTATGTAAATATAAACTGGTAACAAAGAGGTATTAGGGGGCACTCTGTAACAAATGAGAATGTACTCCAAAGTGTTGATGGAAAAAAGAGCACAAGTAAAAACTGAATACTACCCTGATGCTATACTGAGAGTGATGACGAAAGAATGAGGAAGAGAGACAGGAGAGATAAGAAGCAGAAGGAATGATGGAAAGAGGAAGATGTGGAAGATGAGAAGGAGAAAAAAGATGTAGGGGAGGAGAAAGGCAAATGAAACAATAGACGAAGCAAGAAGAGGGAGAAGAAAAGGATGATGATGATAAATAAGATGGGTGAGAAGGGCGCGATAAAAGAGAAAGATGGGGAGGGAGAAAAAGATGATGATGATGATAAGGAAGAGGAGGCGGAAGATGGGAACTGGAATGAAGACATATGATGATGATGATGATGATGATGATGATGATGATGATGATGATAATGATGATGATGATAGCGAGGAGCATGAAGAGAACGGAAAGGGAGATAAAGATGAAAAGGATAAGAGAAGATGAGAATGAAGAAGATGAGAAAAAGGAAGAAGAGAATGGAGAAGATGAGGAAGAGGAAAGGGAAGGAGAACAGAGAAGGGAGAAACCTCTATAATGCTGGGTAAGAAGGGAGAAGGTGGAAATTACATAGAAGTGTGTGAATCAGAAGGGAGGAAAAAAGCAGGGAGGGAAGAGGAAGAAGTGACGAAGAAGATGAACAAGGGAGAGGAAGAATAAGTTGAGGACAAAGGAAGACACAATATACTAAGCAAAACACGGAAGGGAAGGGGAAGAATCAAGAAAGGCGGGACGAAAGAAATTTGAAAACCACGAGCAGAGGATGAAAGAAAATCAAGAAGTGGATAAGAAATAAAAATATCGAGGAGGAGGAGAAAAAGAAAATAAAAATCTGTTAGGAGGAGTACGACGAAGAGAAAGTAATCAAGAGGCGAAAAAATAAAATACAAGGACATGTGATAGGAAGGAGGAAGGAGATATTACAAGCGACTGTATGCAAGTTGTAGATGGAATGAAGGACGATGAAGATTATGAAAAAGGGGAAGATAAAAAGAGGCGAGTAAATATGTAACAGGGGGTGTGGTGGAGGCCTGAATGGAAAGGAAGACAAACATGAAGGAGGGAGAAGGAGAAGGCCGAAGTGGAGTAGTAACAGAATGACGAATAGAAGAAACTATCCAAGAGGTGGAGGAGGGGCAGGAGAGACGATGGTGACCGTTGGAGGAGGAGAGGAAGCAGGAAGAGAAGGAAGTGAAGGGGGGGAGGGAGGTGACTGTTAGAGAAAAAGAAAGGATCCTAGACGCCGATATGAAAAGTAAAGGAGCATGAAGGAGGAGGAGGGAGGAGAGAGTTAGAGGATGAAGAACGTAATCCTCCCATGATCGGAACAACTCCAGTATTCTATAACGCCTAACACAAGACGATATTAATAATCTCAGAAGTTGCCGAAGATCCTAAAATAGCTAATATTGTCATCATAAACCTTCCCATGGTCGAAACACTCGTAGAATTATATTCCAGAAAACACCGGAAGATATTTCTCACCTATGATTGAAATCTAGAAGATTGAACTTATTAAAACCTTCCTTTGCTACAGAAAAACTTTCCGTAGTAACAGGAATGAAATATGTAAATCCTCATCTCACTGAAGGCGTTGATAGGGGTGACTTTTATTCGTTTTGTAAAATCCCTTCTAGCTAAATTATTTTCGTCTGAAGGCAGCCAGCATAAAAATAAATGTTGGCCTCATCATACCAACCGGGTTAGCCCTTTGGCTGCAGTTTGTTCCCTAAAGAAAGGAAAACTGTCTGACGACAGCCGAAACAAATGACAATGTTCTCGTACCGGAGCAAAAGGAGTAACTCCCTCTAGGTGAACGCACTTCCTTGAAGCCTATGATGGGTGGGGTGAAACTAAGCACAAGGTTAGAGTTATTGCAGTAACAGTCCTGAAACTTGGACATAACATTAGGCTTTGATTCTTAGTGTTGATTATATGTTCCTGGCAAGTATGTCCGTGCATTAACACTATCTTGTTCTCAAACCCAAGAAAGCCAACAATTTCTCTGCTGAAGCCTATGAAAGCAAGTTATCTTTACTGATGTCTAAGGAAACGAACATTACTTTTATTGAAGACTAAGAAAGTGACAGTTATCTACTTTTCCATATGAGTGCGATTACTCTCTACTGAAGACAAGAAAGCCATCATTATACCTGGCGAATCCTTAACGAAAAAAAAAAAAAAAAAACAATTTCAACCGAGGCCAAAGAAATCGACCATTCTCTGCTGAAGCTTCTGAAAGAGTTAATTGCGTCTACTGGGGCACAGTATAGCTACCTCTTACGCCCTCTCTCCTGAAGCCCAAGGAGGAATCATTAAAACACTATGCACAATATTTTTATCAGCTTATCAGGCCTCCTCATACATATTCCTTTATGATATGTCCTGCATACTGCACCTTAATATTATGGAGGATTTAGAGACTTGCAAATATACTTAAGTGAATAAATTGAACGAGGATACTACCTTACCAAAAGCAGAAATACAATAGTATGGAATAGGGGTCCTAGAACGCCTCTTACGCTCAAAGAATATTTCCATATCCTCTCTGAAGCCTGAGAAAGCGACCACTACACCATCTCTTCTTAAATAATATTTTTTCTGAAGCCTAAGAGAGCGATCACTATCTATTTGTACCGCCTAAGAAAGCGACCACGAACACTATCTCTTCTGAAGCATAAGCAAAAATGACAAATAAAATTAGCTTTTCCGAAGCCCACAGTAAGGTAACTACTAACATCAGCTCTTCCGAAGCCTACAGACATAAAACTATCACTAACATCAGCTCTTCTGAAGTCTACGAAGGAGACCGACCACAAATACTATTTCTTCTTAAAGTCCAGGAAAGTGATCCCTAACACTTCTGAAGCCAACGAAAGCAACTACTAACACAATCTCTTCTGGAACGTAAGCCAGCAACCAGTCTCTCGTGAAACCCAAGATGGAGGCCATACAAACACAGGGCAGGGATTATATTTACCATTCCGCTAGGTACCACATCAGGGCCGCCAGCACAGAGACTATTACCCCTCACATTACGGGATAAGCCTATATATTACCAAGAGGAGACCGGGTAGTCAGGATAGGCCAATGGTACAGGACTACTTGTTACCCTGACTATGCTGTTTTCTGACCCTTAAACTTTTGACTTCTACAATTTTTCTCAGCTTAACAAAATGGCCTGAAACTAACCTGAGTGATAGCTATATATATATGCGTTCATAGCAGCGACATGGAGAATACAACCTAATCTACCGACTGCAAAGAATATCCTTGACTCAACAACATTATGTGA
>JAGKTI010038186.1:0-10766 GCA_018397915.1 Birgus latro | reverse complement strand
GCTGCATGCCCTTGCTGGCGTCAACCCCTGTAACGTAGTGGGATAGGCTGTGTAATATGTAAAGCGCATGTGGTGTAGTGCATAGGATAGTTAGAAGAAACATTTGGGAGAGTACGCTGGTCTACTCTCCATGTTACTGTCACACTGAAAAGGTCAGCAAAGGGGGATGGTTAGGTAGCTAGTGAAACAGGAGCTCCAGCTCTCCCTATCACCAGCATTCCCATTCCCCTCGGGAGTACCACCCTGTTCGGCCCGTGCTACAGCCTCCTCCTGCCCAAACACACAAACCACTCGCAGTGTGATCAATGCTTGATCGTTTCATTTTGTTTTTGAAGGCTCCAACATGCTTGCATGCATCGGCCTTGGTCACCTAATGGCGGCTCTCCACGCTGCTCGATCCCTGGCGGCCTCCCTGTTCAGTCCCTTAACCCTTAAGTCACACTTAATGACCTCGTCCCATGTCTTTCTCGGTCTACCCCTCCCAACCCCTCCCCCAATATTAACACCTACCACCCTCTGTACCCAATTATCATCCCCCATCCTCTCCACATGTCCAAACCACTTCAGCCTACCTCTCCTCATCACAACACCAATACACTCCAGTCCCATCCTACCACTCAACTCTTCCATCGTAAACCCAGCCCCCCCCAGGCCTTCACACAGGGACGCACTGCACATCCACCTAATCATTGTCATTTCTGTACGTTTAAACCTGCAAATATCCTCTTCCTTTACTGCCCAGGTCTCACTTGATGCAAATATATATTAATACTGATAATAATGCAGACTCCTTTTCTAATTATTTAGCAATTAGAAAGTACTTTATTGGAATAGCTTAAACACTTTTCAAATACTGTACTGTTCACATTATGAACATTATTATTTATGATTTTACAAACTAAAGATATTCACTTTGTATGTTTCACTTATCACTAATACCCTTCAGCAATATATCTGGGATTTCCAGGGAAATGATGTGGGTCAGACTTAGGCCAGAGCACGGGGTAACAATAGTGACGTCACCAGCCCACCACCAACCAATGCGCGAACACACAAACTGCGCGGACAATGTGGCCGTCCTGCCCTGAGGTTAGGCAGTCTGGATCGCTTCTAGCTTTTTCAGAGCTTTCCTGATATATAAGAAATAATTCCAGTCAGCTATCTGACTCCGAAAAAAAACAAATTCCAGTCTACTGAAGTCCATTGTAGTGAAGTCATACTGTAGGTGGAAACTCCCTGTACCACTGTTTGCAGATGATACTGTGTTGCTAAGTGACGACAAAAGGGGGCTGCAAGGCTTGGTCAACAAATTTGGGAAAGTGTGTAAGAAATGGAATCTAAAGGTGAATGTAGGGAAGAGTAAAGCTGTGGTCTTCAAGAGAAATGAAGTCACTGAATGTACAGTGAGGTTGGATGAGGAAGAAATGGAAAATGTGATTGCATTTAAGTACTTGAGTAGTGTGATGAGTAAGGATGGAAGTTTAGCGGGTGAAGTGCTTGAAAGGATACAACAAGGAAGAAAGGTTGCTAGTTCTTTGAAAGAAGTGATAAGAAACAGGGAAGTGAGCATGGAAGTGAAAAAGTTACTGCATGACAGTACTGTGATACCAACTCTAATATACAGAAGTGAATCTTGGACCTTGTTGGAGGGACACAAGTCAAGAGCGAGAGCAGTGGAAATGAGTTATTTGAGAGGAACATGTGGAGTCACATGGAGAGACTGACTGACAAATGAGGAAGTGAAGAAGCATTGTGGTGTGGATGTGGATGTGATATAAAGCATTAGGAGAAACACACAAAGATTGTTTGGCCATGTGGAGAGGATGGAGAGTGAGAGACTGACAAGGAGAGTGCATGTGAGTGAGGTGGAGGGGGGAGAGGGAGGAGAAGGCCAAGGATGGGATGGAGGGATGGAGTGAAGAGGTATTATAAGAGAGGGGTGTGTGAGCTGGGAGCAGGGTAGTGAAATAGCAGGGGACAGGGCAACATGGAGGCAATTAGTTTGAGGCCACGCTTTACAGGATTAAGGTATCTGGAGGTGGATAGATAGATAGACAGAAAATTCAGTTTGGAGAAAACTGTTAGATGCACCAAGTTATGAACCAGTTGTTCCACTACAAAGAGAGATAGGAGTGTCATCAGTAAAGTATAGAAATATGAAAATAAAATTAACACATGTAAATCACATTTGTTTCGTTACGTTTTTGAAAGCTCCAACATGCTTGCATGCGTCAGCCTTGGTCACCTAATGGCAGCTTTCCATACTGCTCAATCTTTGGCAGCCTCCCTGTTCAATCTCTTAACCCTGAGGTCACACTTAATAACCTCGTCTCATTTCTTTCTTGGTCTACCCCTCCCAGCCCCTCTCCCAATATTAACACTTCTCATCCTCTGCACCCAATTATCATCCCCCATCCTCTCCACATGTCCAAACCACCTCAGCCTACCTCTCCTCATCACAGCACCAATACACTCCAGTCCCACCTACCTCTCAACTCTTCCATCGTAAACCCAGCCCCCCCAGGCCTTGCACGCAGGGACGCACTGCACAGTCACCTAATCATCGTCATTTCTGTACGTTTAAGCCTGTCAATATCCTCTTCCTTTACTGCCCAGGTCTCACTACCATACAGCATCACACTCCTAACACATGCTGCAAACAAAGACCCCTTAGCACGTAAGGAGAGTCCTCTCAATGTCAGGAGAGGCAACAGCTCCCTGAACTTCTTCCAACCACTTCTCATCCTAGCAACTGAGCTAGCTCCAGCCCCACCCCCGGCACATAACATGTCTCCCAAATAACAAAACTCTTCCACACACTCAAGACTCACCAACAAGTTCAATCCTTTCACGCCTAACAATGTCTTGCTCTCCCCGACACGCCGCACACATAAAATCAGCATTATCTCACAGCCTACCTCTAATACCGCTACATCTCTTGTGCACCCATTTATCACAAACACTGCACAAGATGGAATTACTTCCCACACCTTTGTGGCAAACTGCACATGGCCACGCTCCCTCTCCTCTGACTGTACCGCCACCTACCCTAGATATCACCACTTTTGTTTTATCTGCATTTACCCTTAAGCCCTTGTGCCCCCAAACCATCTCTCCATTTCTTAAATCTCTCCTCCGCCTCCTTTTCATTCACTGCAATCCATACCAAATCATCAGCATACAACATCTCCCACGGATGTCCATCTCTGAAGTCATGTGAGAGGGCTTCAAGTACCCTTGTTGTTTATCATGGTACTTGAAGCCCTCTCACATGACTCAAAACTGACCCCTGATGCACACCAACATTCACGGAAAACTCATCACTCAACTCCATTCACTCTTACCTGGGTGTGAGGACCCACGTACATGGCCATAACCACCCTAACCGGCCACTCTTCCAACCCTAGCTTTCTCATTGCCCACTTCACCACCTCTCTAGGGACTCTGTCGAAGGCCTTTTCCAAATTAACAGAAACAAAATACAAATCCCTTTTCTTTCCAATACATTTTTCCTGAAGCTGTCAAACAATGAATATAGCATCAGTGGTCCCCCTGCCTGGCATAAACCCAAACTGCATCTCATCAATATTCACTCTTTCTCTAATCGTACCTTCTAGAACTCTCTCCATTACTTTCATTATCTGATCTACAAGCTTTATACCTCCGTAATTTCCCCTTTCCAGGGCATCACCCTTCCCTTTGTACACATTTACAATTACACTCTTCAGTCAATCATCAGGGACAACATACTCATATATAAACATATTTATCAGGTCAGTGACGAACTTCACCCCAGTATCTCCAGAGGCCTTCAACATTTTAGCAGTCAACCCAGATAACCTCATCCCAGTATCTCCTGAGGCCTTCAACATTTCAGCAGTCAACCCAGACACACCTGCCGCCTTCCCCACCTGCATCCTGCCTATTGTCTCACTCACAGTAGCAGCGCCAATCAAAGGCCAAGGGCGAAACACTGGATCTGCTGGCTCCAAACCTTCCCCATCCCTGTCAAACTCCTCATTCAACAACCGGCTATAATGCTCTCTCCATGCATCTTTAATATCCCCATTGTTCACCACTACCCTTCCTTCATCATTCTTCACACACTGCTCACCCACAATGTCCCGATTATCCCTCTTCATCTGATTTACCACCCTAAAAATTGTATTTTTCCTTTCCCCATGATTTAGATTATCAAGTAAAAGTCTCTGTGACTCAGACTTCACCCTGTATATCTCTCTTCTAGCCCTACGCTTGGAAGCCAAGTACTCCTCCCTGTTACCACCCTTCTTCAATTCCTGGAAAAGCCTTCTTTTCTCCTGAACTGCGGCTTCTGCACCCTCATCCCACCACCAGGTTACTTTATGTCTTCGTGGGCCTCTTGTCCAACTGCATATTGCATCGGTAACTCTCAAGAGGTTGTTCTTAAGGGCTCTATACCAGGGATGCACAACCTTTTGGGCTCCTCGGGCCACATGATCAAACTTAAAACTCACTGAGGGCCGCAAGATTTATTTTAAACAAAAATGTAGAAATTTTAGGTGCTTAATGGTAAAAATATAGTACTTAATCCATTATGTTATAAAACTATGATTAATCCTTACCTGGGATGGATGACACAGTCTTCTTAATGCGATTGTTGACACTGTGATTCATAGACAAGCTTCTTTATATTGGGTTGAAACTTTGTTGTTGCCAGTCGCAAAACAGAGTGTAAACTTTCATCACTCACCCTGCTTCGAATGTTTGACTTGTTTCGACTTAGCAGACTAAATGTTTGTTCACATATATAGGCAGTGGCCGGATCGGTAGAGAGTTGGCCTTCAGTCCTAAAGGACCCAGGTTCAAATCCCCACCGGGGCAGGGAACAGTTTAAGGATTTGAATTTCTTGAAAAGCAGACTTTACTGATCTACCAGACGACCCGCCGACATGTCGTAAAAGTACCCCCGCTAATACCAATACACCAGTCCTGTATGAGACAGCCCTAGCATGTATTCAATATGGATGGTGGGTGTTAGCACCGAAGTGGTGACATGTGGAGGTGTATGGATGTAGGAGGACTACTGGGCCTTGACAATGGGCTGTAAAGCCTATGCCCAGAGTTGGTCACATAAAAAAAAAAAAAAAAAGGATATTGATCTTTGGGGCAAACAATTATAGAAATTGAGTAAGTCCCCTTCCTTAAACTTTGCATGAAGAATGTCGCTGTTCTGGAGGTCAGTCAGTTCTAACTGGGCTTCTACTTCCACGTCTTCAGGTGATACAGAAAAAGGGTTGCTGAACACCATCAAGTTATTCCTTTCTTTCTTGAGGTTTCCAAATCTGCTGTCAAATGCCTCCCTGAGTTTTCTTACTGTTGATGCATAGTGTTCATTTTTCTTACATACAGTAAGACCTCACTATAACGGACTAACTGGGGCCCAAGCCAGTCTGAAAAATGTGAAATTCCGATAAAAGCGACATCCGGACTTACCCCTGCTAATCTGGACTTTTTCCGATATATCAGACATTAGTCTGGATTGCATCAGTGGTTTTCACCACCACTGCAGTATTGTACTGTGTTATACCTTCACTACATTAATCAAATGGTATAATAATACTGTACTGTGCACTTAAAAACATGCCTTTTACTTGTCTTATTGTGGTGAACATAGCTGAAGTAGTCAAGCAGTCCGGACTGCTTTCTGGCTTTATCGGACCTTTTCCGATATATAGGAGTTTAGTCCGGTAGCTCCTCGAGTCCGATAAAAGCGAATTCCGGTCTATTGAAGTCCGTTATATCGAGGTTTTACTGTACATTGTGTTTCTCACACATTAGTTGGTAGTTTGGGAAGTGTACTAATTCACCTTTGATTAGCTGTGACTGAAACAACTTTAGTTTTGGTTCAAAGGCTGTCACATGGTTTGCTAGCTGAGAAATAAGTTGGTTATTCCCTTGAAGTCTAAGATTTAAGTTATTTAAGTGACTTGTGAGATCAATAAGAAATGGCAGATCGCAGAGCCAATCCACATCGTCAAGTTCTGGGACTACTTTATTCTTTTCATTAAGAAATATCACTATTTCATCCAGAAGACTGATGAATCTCTGCAGTGTATTTCCCCTGCTTAACCATCTAACTTCAGTGAAAAATACTAAATCACCATACTCTGCTTCAATCTCATCAAGAAATTGCTTGAACTGCCGATGATGCAAAGCTGATCGTGACTTAATAAAGTTCACTGTGGAAACTACAACTTTCATTACATGTTCGAAGTTCAGTTCTTTTCCACACAAATTCTGTTGATGTATTATGCAGTGAAACTGTTTCAGTTCATTTCTTCACTCTCCAAGGTGCTCGATTAATACTATAGTTGTACCAAACCATTCTGCTTACCAATCATTGCAGGAGCCCCGTCAGTTGATATGCCAACTAAATTGTCTAAATTGAATTCAACTGCTGAAATCTGCTCTAGTAGTCCACTCGATAAATCTCTTCCAGTAGTCTGCCCTTTCAAAGAACTGAGGCCAACAAGTTCTTCAAGCACAGAGAAGTCGTCTGTTACACCACGTACAAACACTAGTAACTGAGCTGTAGATTACATCAGTAGATTTGTCAGTTGCTAGGGAAAAGTACACAAATTTGCCTTTTTCTTTCAACTGGTCTACTATATCACCTGACAAGTCACAAATTCTATGGTGCACTGTCGTACGACTCAAATTGATATTTTCATACTTCTTCACAACATCTGGAGAAAGTTTTTGAACAGCAATAACAATACATTTTTTAATGAAATCACCTTCAGAAAATGCCTTTGAATTTTTAGCCATCAGATCTGCAATTTCATAGCTCACTTCTGTTACATCCTGTGACTCCTTATTTCTCTGAATGAACATGTTTTTCTGAACATCAAAACCTTGCATCAGTGATTTTATTTTCTGCTTCCTTAGTTCACCTGTGATTTTTTCATAAGACTTGTGCTTTGTTAAATAATGCCTTTGCAAATTATATTCTTACAAACAGCTACGCTACTCTGGCATATCAAACAAATGATATTGTTTGCACTGTTTTCCACAAAGAAATATTTGTCTGTCCATATTTCATGAAATTTTCTGTGTTCATCTTCTAGTTTCCTTTTCTGAGTTGCATTTTTTTCCAGTAGAAGTACTAGCAGCCATTGTGAGCAAGAGTAATCAACCCTCTCTGAAAGAGTTCCTAATAACGACTGTCGGTACTCAGGCAGTGAGGCCATCAACTCAGCAGTGTGGCACACAGACTCCCGTCTAGAGTGACTAATGTCTAGACACGGTGGCTGACGCGTTCACTTCTCGTCCAGTTCTGGGTTCACGGCACATTTTGAATTATTATCTGAACTGCTATTTATCAATTTATTACCTTTTATTATTTTTTACCTTTTATTACCTACTAAGGGCCGCCAGAGGGTTGCTTGAGGGCCACATACGGCCCGCGGGCCGCTGGTTGTGCATCCCTGCTCTATACTGTTCATTAACACCTCTATCTATGGCTCCCTATTCAGCCACCACTCTCCTCATCCCACTATAAAAGGCATCCCTTACTACAAGAAAAGAATTCATTAGTACTGAAAGTATTTCTAGAACTATATGAAAATAAAAAAGGAGATGCATAGGTAAAAACTATTCAGAAATAGATGAAGGAAATCATCCCAGAAAATACTTACCAACTGAAAAATATTAAAAAAAGGAATAAAGAAGGTAAATGAATATGAAGTAAAATGCTGGAGAGAGGAGGTAGCAAATCCTCAATAATTCGTTACAAAGAGAAAAATGTATACATTAGGGAAGAATAAATTTATGACAACATACAGGGTTCTATGTATGTATGTCACTTTAACACTTTAAAATTAAACAGGAAAGAGAGATAATGGTGGAAATACATACTGTGAATTATGTGACACAAAACAAGAAGAAAATCTTCAACATTTCTTTAAAATATGTAGTGCACTAAAAAAATGCAAGTAAATACGAAGTAAATGAAGAATGTTTAAAGAATATACAGTAATCTCTCTACTATCCGGACGTCCACTATCTGGATGCATCACTATTCAGACACCGTAGGCTGTCTGACCCCCCAAATGACAAAAAATTCGAAAAAATCCTTTAAAAAATCCGATTTTTCTGGACCGCGTCAGTTTGAATTTCCCGCGCGCGCCAACCAGCTGTGTTTTCGTGCCTCCCGCCTCTGTCATGGTCTCATTTCCCGCTCCGCTCCTGGCTCATCAACACGCTCTCAAAATGGCTTCTGATGTGCTTGGTTTTGTGGTGATACCCTACCTGAGAAGAGGAAGAAAGTGGTTCTGACTGTGGAGAAGAAGAGGGAGGTACTGGAGAAGGTGGACGCCGGGTGCCCGACATCACGGATCCTCCGTGAATTCAACCTCCCTCGCTCCACTTTTGATATTAAGAAGTCCCGAAGCAAACTACAGCAGTACATGGCTGATTTCGCTTCAAAAACCAGACGGAACGTGGAGAGGAAGATGATGTTTACTCTTAAGTATGCTGAGATTGACTAAATTCTCCAGGACTCATCACTAGACCACACGGGAATTTACTGTTATGTACGATCGCCCAAAGAAGTGATGACCCAATTCCCAGTACCTTTCGCTCAGAAAGTGGTATCTGGCAACTGTCACGGCCATGTTATATTTTCTATATTGCACACCGGAAAGAGCAGTATTTGGGTAAACAACACCAAAAAGTAATATATTAGTGTTTTTACCGTTTATATCTCGCATTACGGAAGAGGAAACCACAATACACCAAAGCTGAGGCTTAGCAGTATGAAAGAATGTGAAACGCACTCCCATCGCTCAATGGTTTCAGGGTTAAAATGCGAAGAAACTCTCGTAATACTTATTTTCCATTCAGAATCAACAATACTGAAGGAAATATGTCCCATAAAATAAAACCCGCAGATAATCGTATGTCAAAATCATTAGTGCCATCAAATCAGAAAAATAAACATCTAAAGATATATTATTATCCACATTTAATTCTTTATGCGGGATGATATTCACGCGGGTAAATCCGTAAGTGCTGAAAGCAAGATCGATCGTCAACAAGAAACTACAGCCTATCGGTGCAAGCAGATTATTGCTCCTTATTTAGCAAATATTCCAGTAAGACATATACTGGCACCTTGACAGTCAACAGATAAATAAGCGATACAGAGGTAGAACATAGGAAATTTGCTACAGCAGCCCCTCGTAGCACAAGACCAAGACAGATAGATTAATACATGTGCCCAAGAACAACCACTTACCACTTGTGTTGCTATCAAGAAGCAAATTAATCTGCCAGCATTCAGTGACATTAGTGAAATCTGTGCAATCATGAGTGGAAAACTGGTCAAAAACAATATTCACAAAAAATTCCAACACGTTATAAAACATGTAGGGCAGTTGCATGAAAGAACTAAAGAGGGAGAGGTTGATAGTCAAAAGCATGAATACGACAATGAAGATAATTAAAACCAAAGAATTAAATTAAAAATAAGGGGGAGGGGGGAACCGTGACAAAGATCGAGACAACCTCCCCCTTCCCTGGAGTGGTAATGACTGAAGGAAGGCCTGCCGTGCACTGCTGCCAAAGGAAAAATGATTGAAATCCGTTAAATTAGTCTCAGATGTGGTAAAAATCCGCCAGACTGAGGGAAATTAATGAAGAAAAAAATGGGCAAGACCTGAAAAAAAAAAAATGGGGAAGACCTAAAAAAAAAAAAAAAAGAGCTAGAGAAATGTAATAATTTTATACCAGCTAGACTGCTTTTGAAATCTCTAAATTTAGCAGGAAAATCACTTCATTGGTAACTAACTGCTGACATGAGTCATGAAAACGTGCCAGATGTTACTATTTATTTTTTTATTGGTCTATTAAAAAAAAAATACTATACTTAACTAGTATTTTCACAAGATTAATTTTTTTTACACAATAAATAATGTTTGCAGGGCAGGCAAAGAATGTTTCCGTCTCCTAAATGAACGTTGCCAGACCCAGGGAGTTATGTCCGAAACTTAATGAAAGCGAGTCATCACTTCTTTGGGCGATTGTACAGTGCAGTGAAGTGATGTGATGCAAGGTATGCAAAAGAAAACGTTGTGGAAAGTGCTTGTGAGAAGGGCTGGTGAGAAGTGCTGGTGAGTGTAAAGTGCACCGGAAGTGCTAAGGTGTGTCAGGTGCAAGGTCTTACTGTCAGAGTCTGAGATGATCGAGCGGGTTATACATCAGGACGGCGGCATCATTCTCGTAAGTACCCTAACTTCATCAAAATTCCTTGTTTTGTTCTTTCCATATCATTAATCTCATGCATAAACTGTGTGAAAGATGATTTCCATAATGATTTTCATATCTAACCTGTTTTCAGCCAGCTGTAAATTGGTAAAAAAATTCCCAAAAATGTTAATAATAATTTCCTGCTTTCAATTTAATTTTTTCATGCATGGTTTTCAAGTGCACCAGCTATGAAAAAAGTGAATGCGATTGATTTGTGTGAAAGATGATTACCATAATGATTTTCATGTCTAACCTGTTTTCAGCATGCTGTAAATGGATAAAAAAATTACCATATGTGTTAATCATAATTTCCTGCTTTCAATTTAATTTTTTCATGCATGGTTTTGAAGTCCACCAGCTATGAAAAAGGTGAATGCCATTGATTTGTGTGAAAGATGATTACCATAATGATTTCATGTCTAACCTGTTTTCAGCATGCTGTAAATGGGTAAAAAAATTACCATAAATGTTAATCA
>JAGKTI010038185.1:0-10766 GCA_018397915.1 Birgus latro | reverse complement strand
TCAGCTGCCGGGTCCTGAAGGTTGTCTTACGAGGTCTCCCAGGCTTGGGAAGTGGAGTGGGAGGAATGGCCTCCCCACTGTCCTTGAACCGCTTCACCAGTCTCTGCACTGTCCTCAGTCTAACACCATCTGATTTGCAATAAATGGGAGTTTGTGGCCAGCTTTGTATAAAGTAATCACTTCCACACGTTTGCCCTTGCTTGTGGTTACTTTAGGTATGATGAGAATGTGGTTGGTAACCAAATAACTGTTATTTGAGTCAAAACATGCCCTCGTGGTGCATCACACACAGAGACAATTCTCCTCCTGTGGCTGCCCAAACATTACTGAGCCTGCTCCTGTGGTGCCAAACCTATCAAGCAGGGTTGCCAGCTCCCGTTGAAAAAGCGTCAGCTCATTTCGCATCACAGGGGAGGGTAGTATTGACCCTACTTCACTTAACGCGAAGAAGAATGGCGTCGGCAAAAAAACGTCAATACTTTCCGCGCCTACTGTATATGTGAACGGAAGGCAATGTGTGTGTGTGAAAGGAAGGCAATGATTGACTGTGTGTGTGTGTGGATGAAAGGATGAGAAGATGTGTAATGGATGCAAGAGTATATAGAGGTTGGGGGAGTGGACTTTCTGACCACCACTTGGTGGTGGCCAGAATCAGAATCCAAACAAGATGGAGGAAGAGAAGAAAGGAAGGACAGGAGGATAGTATTTGTTACAGGGAGGGTAGAAAAGTTACAAGAGGATGGAATAAATGCTGAATATAAAATGGAAGTGGAGGAGCGATTGGGTAAATATAGATTGGAGCAGATGGGGGATGTGGAAGGTGTGTGCAAGGTATTCACAGAAGAAATCTGTGCAGCATGTGAGGTGGTGTGTGGGGTGAAGAGAAGATAAAAGGGGGTTCAGGGAACAGCATGGTGGACTGAAGAGGTGAGAGAGGCTGTGGCACAAAAGAAGAAAGCATATAATGAGTGGATGAGGAATGGGTGTCGAAGAAGCTGAGACACGGACGAGAGAGTTATATGTAGAGAGGAGGAGAGAGGTAAAAAGATTATTAAGAAGAGAGTGGATGAGGAATTTGGAAGGAATTTGAGTGCAAAGTGGAGGGAATTTAAGAAAATGTTCTGGAAGGAGGTAAAGAGAGCTAGACAGGGTGCCAATGAAGTCAGTGAGGGTGTGAAAGATAAAAATGGTAGATTACTAGTGGAGAAGGGAGAAAAAGTAAACAGATGGAGAGAACACTTTAATGAACTGTTGAACATAGAAAATGGAAGTATAAGTGGCTGGGGAATGGTGGGGAGAAGGAGGTTTGTGAGAAGAGAGGAAGAAATCACCAGGATGGAAGTGGTGGAAGCAATGAAGAAAGTTAAAATGGGGAAAGCCCTAGGAATTGATGGAGTGTGTGGTGAAATGCTGAAGCATGGGGGAGAGATAGTAACAGAATGGATGTGGAAGGTATGCAGATTGGCTTGGGAGGAGGGTTGAGTCCCGGACGATTGGAAGTAGGGTATGATTATTCCTCTGTACAAAGGAAAAGGGGAAAAAGCAGTGTGTGGTAATCATAGGGGAATTTGCCTCCTCAGTGTAATAGGAAAAGTATATGGTAGAATACTTATTGACAGAGTTAGGGAAATAATAGAGGAATTAGTTGGAGAAGAACAAGGAGGTTTTAGGAAGGGAAGAGGTTGTGTAGACCATATATTCATTCTTAGATCCTTAGTGGAAAAGTTTCTAGAGAAGGGCAAGAAGTTGTATGCAGCCTTCATGGATCTGGAGAAAGCATATGACAGGGTGGATAGACAAGGTTTGTGGATGGTATTAAGAATATATGGAGTGGATGGGAAGTTGTTGAAGGCAGTGAAAAGTATGTATGAGGGTGCTAAGGCTGCAGTGCATGTGGATGGCAAACTGAGTGAATCTTTCCATTTGGAGGTTGGATTGAAACAAGGATGTGTCATGTCTCCATGGTTGTTCAATCTCTACATGGATGGGGTTATAAAAGAGATACAAGGTCGGGCAGTGGATGTTGGAGCGGCCCCAGTGAGAGAGGGCAGTGTTTGCAAACTCCCTGTACGATTGTTTGCAGATGATACTGTGTTGTTGACCGAAGACGAAGAGAGCTGTAAGGCTTGGTAGATGAGTTTGGGAGAGTGTGTAAGAAACGGAATCTAAAGGTGAATGTAGGGAAGAGTAAAGTGAAGCCAGTGAGTGTACAGTGAGATTGGATGGGAAGGATATGGAGAATGTGAGTGCATTTAAGTACTTGGGTAGTGTGATGAGTAAGGATGGAAGTCTGGAGGGTGAAGTGCTCGAAAGGGTGCAGCAGGGAAGGAAGGTTGCTGGTTCGTTAAAAGCAGTGATAAGAAACAGGGAGGTGGGCATGGAAGTGAAAAAGTTGTTACATGACAGTATTGTGATACCAACTCTAGCATATGGAAGTGAAGCTTGGACCCTGTTGGAAGGACAGAAGTCATGAGTGAGAGCAGTGGAAATGAGTTATTTGAGAGGAGCATGTGGAGTCATGTGGAGAGACAGACTAACAAATGAGGAAGTGAAGGAGCGTTGTGGTGTGGGTGTGGACGTGATAGCAAGCGTTAGGAGAAACACGTTAAGGTGGTTTGAGCATGTGGAGAGGATGGAGAGTGAAAGACTAACGAGGAGAGTGTATGTGAGTGAGGTGGATGGGGTGAGAGGGAGGGGGAGGCCGAGGATGAGATGGAGGGATGGATTGGAGAGGTACATGAGAGAGAGGGTTGTGAGTTGGGTGCGGGGCAGTGAAATTGCAGGGGACAGAGCGACATGGAGGCGATTTGTTTAAAAGAGAGGAACCCTCAGTTGCTGTCAGATGTGTCTGTCAGAAGTGTGCAGCAACTGTTGCATGACGATCTGGGCTACAGGAGTTTTTGTGCTCATAAAAAACCACTGCTAACTGCACTTCAGAAGAAAAAGAGAGTAAATTTTTGTAAGAAATATCTTGCCTGGAGTGAGGAGCAATGGAAAACTGTGCTTCGGAGTGATGAGTCAACATTTACTGTCACTGGTACCCCTTCATCACGAGTGTACCGCAAACCAGGCAGTGACCCCCTGGATCCTAAGTACACTTCCAAGTTTGTTACATACCCAGCCTCACTCATGGCTTGGGGCTGCTTTACATATTATGGTGTTGGTAGGGTGGCAATTCTACCTGCAAATGAAAAAGTGAACCAGAACAATTATTTGGAGCTCTTATGTGATGTTTTAAGTGACTTTTGGTAAAACCAAGGCAAGAGTATTTATGCAAGATTCTGCCCCTGCACATGTTGCAAAGTCAGTGAAACAGTGGCTAACAGACTGTGAGGTTCCCTATATTCGAGATTGGCCCGGAAACAGCCCAGATATCAATCAGATTGAGAATTTATGGGCGCACATTAAGCGGCAGCTGCGTAGTGACACATCATCTTTGCCTAAACTTGAGGCTGCAGTCAAGCAGCTATGGAGCAGTTTTAGTCCATCTCTTCTGGAAAACTACGCCATCAGTCTCCCCAGACGCCTTAAGAAGATAATAAAGGTGACGGGGAATGCCAGTTAATACTAAATTCAATGGTGAGTGTTAATTTATTTGTTTCTCCTTGCTAACCTCAAGAATGTTATCTTTTTTTAAGATGGCGTCAACACTTTCCGCGCCTACTGTATATATATATATAGATATATATATCATAAGCAGTAGCAGCCATTACAAGTCCACTGCTGAACAAAGGCCTTCCCCAACCTTTTCCACGAATTACTTGACTGAGCCAGTCTTTGCCACGTTTTCCCTGCAAATTTCTCTATCTCATCTCGCCATCTCCTGTCTGGCCTTTTTCTGCTACACTTTCAGTAGGTGTCCAGTCAGTTAAACTCTTGCTTCATCAGTTATCCCTTATTCTTGCTACATGGTCTGCCCACTTCCATTTCTGTTCTTCTATAACTTCTATAATATCTTTGACTTTAGTCTGTTATCTCACCCAAGTTGATCTTTTCCTGTCTCTTAAAGATATTGCCAACATGTACCTCTCCATTGCTCTCTGAGAACAGATTAATTTATTTTCCATTGATTTTGTCAGTTTCTAGGTCTCACAACCGTACGTCATAGCTGGAGTTATACATTCGTTATATACTTTTTGTTTCATACAAACTGGCAAGCTACTTTTCATAATGTCTCTGTGTTTACCGAAAGCTTTCCATCCAATTGTAATACAGTAGATCTTTTTATTTTGCTATCATTATCTTTCATTAATTTTAGTATTTGTCCCAAGTAACTGTACTCATCGACTTCTTCAAGAATTTTTCCGCTTAATTTGATGACGGTCTTTGGTGTTTGTTGATTAAACATTACAGTAAACCCTTCATTATTCGAACTATATGGGGCTCTACCCTGGTTTGAATTACCGAATTTTCCGTCTTACCGAATTTTCACCCCCCAAAATTGCCAAGACGGTGCTTATTACTTGTCCTTTCAACACTAAATTAAAGGAGCGTATAGCCAATAGTTAAAAAACAATTTAGTGCATTTAATGTACCTTTAACCCCTTCAGTGCTGGTTGTATTATCATTTTGTTCTTGCTGCCACTAGACAATGTTGTTCAGTATAGGGAGGATCTGTGGAAGTGCACGGGGTTGGTACAGCCTTCGTTAACCCCTTCAGTACGTGAGTCCAGTCCTGAGTGCCATAAAATCGGATGGAGGAAGCGTAAATAAAGTAGAAATAGATGTCACAGTACTGTTGCGGTTAATTGGTAGAAAACAAATCACAGAAGCAGTACAGACCCGTCGGCAGTGTGCGTTGGAGGTGGATTTTCACCCCCCACATTGCAAAAAACAATACTTATTACTTGTCTTTTCAATACTAAAGTAAAGGAGCATATACAGTATATAAATGAATAAAGAAAGACAAAAAAGAAACAATTCAGTGCACCTAATTTACCTTTCGTTAGAGGCAGTACAGATCCGTCGGCAGTTTGTTTTGGAGACGGAGGTGACTGAGTTCACAGTTTAATATAACATTCTAAACAGTACCCAGTATTGATATCATTGAACATTAAGAACTAAACTTAAATGCAATCACTATGATAGACTGCAATGTAACACATGCGTTAATAATAGTACTGAACTTTAATCATGATCACTTAATACTGTCACACACACACTTTTTTTTTTTTTTTTTTTTGAAGCTTCATTCCCTTACGACTAGAGGTGCCAGTATCACTTCTTTTACGCTTTGAACCTTCCATGGCAAAGCAGAAGGCAAAAAAATGAGAGCACGTCTCGGCACTAGATGACAGTAAGGATCCCGCCACTACCATCTCGTAAGGCAAGCAGCAGACTGGCGCCATGTGTCCGCCTGGTGCCATTTCTTCCCCTACCTCTGCATTTTGGTCTACTTACATACAACGTCTCGGCATTAGTTCGGCTAACCGAAGATTCCGTCTTCTAAAAGTTCGACTTATGAAATGTTTGCTGTACAGTACTTTAGTTTTACTCCGGTTCATCTTTAGCCCTACTTTGAGACTTTCTTTGTTTAGGTCATTAATCATTTCTTGCAATGTCTCTGCTGTTTCTGAGATTAGGACAATGCCATCTGCAATTCTTAAATGGTTTAACTTTTCACCATCTATGTTCACTCCATTGTTTTCCCAGTCTAGCTCTCTGATAATGCTTTCTAGGCATACTGTAAATAATTTTGGTGAAATTGTATCTCCCTGATGCACACCCTTCTCAGTCTTAATTTTTTCTGAGTCCTTATATAATTTAACACTAGCAGTTTCCTCGTTATATATATTTTCGAGCAGTTTTACAATGTTCTAATTCACTCCTTTTACCCGGTGAATTTATAATTGCTATGTGCTCCACTGAATCAAAAGCCTTTTCGTAATCAAGAAAACCTACGCCGAGTGGTATATTGTATTCTGTAGTTTTCTCAGTTAGCTGATTCATTATGTGTAGATGATCAATAGTTGAATACCCGCTTCTGAATTGTGCCTGTTCACAAGGTTGGTTTTCCTCCAAATTTGTAGTTATTCTGTTTGTAAAGACTAGTGAAGAGTTTGTAAATGACTGATAACAAGCTAATGGGTCGATAGTTACCAAGATCTTTTGAGTTACCTTTTCGGTAAAGTAAGATAACTATTGCAGTACACCATGTTTTGGGAATTTTCTTCTTTTTTATACATTGAGTAAATAAGTGAGCAAGCCTGTTTTGTACTTCTACGTCTGCATCCAACAGTAAATCTGCTACTATTCCATCTTCTCCCGGAGCTTTCCCTCTTTTCATATTTTTCCATCCATCCATCCATCCATTATCCAATCCTATGTCGCCCAAAGATGAGCGTAGGAGCCCGGGGCTAGGCAAGTTGGTCCTGACATTTAAGATGAGAGTGACCAGCCACACTCATTCCTGAGTGGCATTCCGTGAGCAGTAAACCCCAACCACCTCTTGGATGTAAACCTTTACCGGCTCAATCCGATTGGAGCACTAAACCACCAGCCGCCAAAATTTGGTTATATGGTT
Organism: Birgus latro; assembly: GCA_018397915.1. NCBI lineage: Eukaryota > Metazoa > Arthropoda > Malacostraca > Decapoda > Coenobitidae > Birgus > Birgus latro. Next base: position 4,243 of record JAGKTI010038185.1, on the reverse strand, counting down.
ACCACCCAGCGTAGTAAATTGTTTTCTGGTGTACAGGAAACCATTTGGCTTGTCACTCAGTGTAGAGTCACCCACAGGCAGAAGGACGAGGAAAGAATGAAGGAAAGAAAGGCAGAATAGGGAGTGTAAAGTCACCCGTAGGCAGAAGGACAAGGAAAGAACGAAGGAAAGAAAGACAGAAGAGGATTGAAGGAATGAAGAATAGAGGAGAGGAAAGGGCAAACACCCGAGAGCAGCAGTCTAAAGAGAAATATTTACATCATCTGTTGTTACCTCGGGTATTTCACTTGTGTCAACTGAGAAGTTAGCTATTGGTACTAGTCTTTGATGCATACAATTCTTTGTAAAATTCTTTAACTCTTTTTAACATCTTATTTCTGCATTTAATTACTTTGCCATTTTTGTCTTTCGGTGATGTAATTTGTTTCTTTCCTAATGCCATTTTACTTCAGACCTGTTTCAGGCTTTTTCCTTTTCTGATGGTTTCTTTGATCTGATCCATGTTTCTCTTTCTTTTTTCTTCTCTTTTTCTTTTGTTGATAAGCATATTTAATTCCGCTCATTCTGTTTCATCTTTCTTTGTTATTACTTTCATTTCTTTTCTTTTTTTTTCATAAGCTCGAACATCTTTTCTGAATATTTCTTGGTTTTGGTTGTATTAGGTTTTCCTGCTACCTCCTCTGATTCTCTCAGCATTTTTGTTAGTCTGTCATTCAGTTGATCATTGCCACATTCAGCATTACTTAGAGCCTGAAATCTGTTCTGTATTTCCAACTGAAAAGCTGCTTTGTTTTCGTTTGCTTTTACCGGGCATATCTTTTTATCTTTAATCATCTTCTTTCTTTCTCTTTTGAAACTGAATCTGGCTGTGCAGCCTACCATTGTGTAGTCACTTCCGATATTTATTTTGTTTATAACTGTGACATTTGTGATCGTGTTATTCTTATCTTCTGTAATGAAGTCAGTTTCATTCTTTGTTTCTTCAGGTCCACTTTCTCTCTGTTTTTTTGTGAATGAATGTGCTCATTATTCTCATGTTATACATTCTCAAAGTTTACCAGCATTTCTCCTCTTTCGTTCCTTTCGCCCACTCCAAAGTTTCCCATACATTCTTCTTCATTTTTTGATTTTCCAACTTTTGCATTGAAGTCGCCCATGAGTATAGTGTATGTGGTCTTTTTTTCTTCCATAATCTGGGAGATGTCATCACGGAATGTTTCAATTTCTTCATCTGAGCTTTGAGAGGTTGGTGCATATACTTGTATTACTTTCAGTGTACTGTATATTTTTTCTTCTTCTTTCGGCTCTCACCTTGGGGGTCATTACAGCGGATCACCCATCTCCATCTTACTCTGTCTTCTGCATCTGCCTCTGTTACACCTACCACTCGCATGTCCTCCATCACTACATCCATAAACCTTCTCTTTGGCCTTCCTCTCTTTCTCCTGTCTGGTAGCTCCATTTCCAGCATCCTCCTTCCGACATACTCTTCATCCCTCCTTCGCACATGTCCAAACCATCTCAGTCTCGCCTCTCTAGCTTTGTCCCCAGACTGACGCACGTGCGCTGTCCCTCTAATTTGCTCATTTCTAATTTTATCCAACCTTGTCACTCCTAGTGAAAAATGCAACATCTTCAATTCTGCTACTTCCAGCTCTGCCTCCTGTCTTTTTGTCAGTGGTACCATCTCCATTCTGTACAACGTGGCTGGCCTCACTGCAGTCTTATAAACTTTTCCTTTCATTTCTGCAGAGACCTTCCTGTCACAGGTCACTCCTGTCACCTTTCTCCACCCACTCCATCCGGCGTGCACTCTCTTTTTTACCTCTTTGCCACGCTCTCCGTTACTTTGTACAGTTGACCTCAAGTATTTGAATTCATCTGCCTTTGCCACCTCTACACCTTGCAGCCTCACAGCTCCCCTGTCATCTCTTTCATTTACACACATGTACTCAGTCTTGCTTCTGCTTAGTTTCATTCCCTTTCTCTCCAGTGCATATCTCCATCTCTCCGGCTCTGCCACAGCTTCCTTCCGGCTCTGACTACATATCACAATGTCGTCTGCAAACGTCATTGTCCACAGAGACTTCTGTCTAATCTCATCTGTTAATCTGTCCATCGCCATTGCAAACAAGAAGGGGCTCAAAGTCGATCCTTGATGCACTGCTGTTACACTGTCGGCGTACATGTCCTTCACCACCCTCGCATACTTCTCTGCCACTCCTGACTTTCTCATACAGTACCACAGCTCCTCTCTCGGTACCCTATCATAAGCCTTCTCCAAGTGTATAAGCACACAATGCAACTCCTTCTGGCCTTCTCTGTACTTCTCCATCACCATTCTCAAAGCAAATATGGGATCTGTGGTACTTCTCCCTGGCATAAAACCAAATTGCTCCTCACAGATCCTAACTTCACTTCTCAGCCTAACTTCCACCACTTTCTTCCCTATCTTCATTGCATGGCTAATCAGCTTTATACCTCTGTAGTTGCTGCAGCACTGCACTTCACCCTTGTTCTTTTTCTCCACTCCTTCGGCATCTTCTCACCCTCAAGGATTTTGTTAAACAGTCCGGTAAACCACGACACAGCCATCTCTCCCAAGCTCCTCCATGCTTCCACTGGTATACCATCCGGGCCCACTGCCTTACCATCCTTCATCCTCTTCATGGCATTCCTCACTTCCTCTCTGCTGATCTCTTGCACTTCCTGATTCACTACCTCCAACTCTTCCAACCTTCTCTCTCTCTCACATTTTCTACATTCATCAGCTCTTCAAAACACTCCTTCCGCCTTCTCACTCTCCTCACGTGTCAGTACATTACCATCTGCATCCTTTATCATTCTAACATGCTGCACATCCCGCCCAGCTCTGTCTCTCTGCCTGGCTAATCGGTATAGGTCTTTTTCCCCTTCTCTACTATTCAACTTTTCATACAACTTCTGGTATGCCTTTTCTTTTATCTTAGCAACCTCTTTCTTGGCTGCGTTCCTCGCCTCCTTACACTCCCAGATGCTTTCCTCGTCCTTGTGTCTATCCATATTCTTCTCTGCCTGCTTCTTCCTATTTATGCTATTCTGTACTTCCTCATTCCACCACCAAGTCTCCTTGTCTTCCCTCCTCTGTCCCGATGTCACCCCAAGTACCTTCTTGGCTTTCTCCCTCACCACTTAGGAGATAACTGCCTAACCGTCCTCGTCTTCCCTGCCTCCGAAAGCCTGACTCACCTCCTCCCTAAATTTACTACTATAGTCTTGCTCCTTCAGCTTCCACCACCTAATCCTTGGTTCAGCTTTCACATTCCTCCTTGTCTTCACTTTCAAACTCATCTTACCAGCCAACATCCTATGCTCTCTTACTACACTCTCCCCTGGGACTACCTTACAATCGCTGAATTCTTGCAAGGTGCCCCTCCTACATAGGATATAATCTATCTGTGTACTCCTTCCCCACTCTTATACGTAATCCTGTGTTCCTCCTCCTTCTTGAAATAAGTGTTTACTACAGCCATCTCCATTCGTTTTGAAAAATCCACAACCATCTGGCCCTCCGCCAGTCTAATTACCACCAGTGCTGCTCAGTCAGAGACACTGCTAAATTTAACAATGTTGCCTGCTAGATTTCTGTTAATTAGAAATCCAACTCCACTAACTTTCATTTTGCCTTCTTCTGTAGTAAAATAGGTGGTTGCTGTCTTTCAGCTGAATTACATTTTCTTCTTTTCTGTGGGTCTCACTCAAACCTACAATATCCCAACTAATGTTTTCCAGTTCAGTCAGTAAGTTATCATGTTTGTAATCTTCTGTGAGGTTTCTTACATTGTATGCATAGATCTTCATAGATTCAGATTGTTTATTATCCCAGTCTCTAACTTGCCAACACAGTGACTACTCACTTTCGGTGGCACACTGCCCGTAAGCACAGGAGGCAGTGCGGTTGGACGTTTAGTAGACGATGATCCAACAGGAACGCCCGTCATATAATTTGCAACAGAACTCAGGTTTTGTTGAGAGGATTGTGGTAAATAATCTCACCTCCCTGTCACATAGTTTCTGGTGAGATGTAATTTTTGTGCCACCTTATTCGTTATATTCGGTGGAGCCCTATACTGTATATCTATAGGGTGTCCCATGGTCTGTGCTGTTGGAGATGGTACCTCATGTATCTAGAAGGCCTTCCCCTATCTACCACCCAGGGTTGCACCAGGTAGCAGTGGGATCCTGCCCCTGGTATATATACATA
>JAGKTI010038184.1:0-10767 GCA_018397915.1 Birgus latro | reverse complement strand
TCGTTCCTTAGCAGTCACGAAGAGCGGGTTTGCGATACCCAGCGCGGATAGAGTTCCTCTAGTGATCTTGAATATCCTGCAGTATCTGCGTTTTCCCGAATCTTCCACCAACTTGGTGATCAACTAGAGCAGCGACGGTCCCATCTATACTGATTAGTATTTCTCTTGTCTTTCCTAGGCTTAAGGTTTTTGGTTATTTAGCTCAGTGCTTTATTTAGCTATTTGTCTGAGTACTTGAGTGAGTGCATTTCTCTTTCATTGATTTTGAATTGATTCATGTAACGTAAATTTATTTTCATGTAATTAATAAATTTACAGTTCGTTTTCTTGAGATTTGTTAAATGTAACAGTCGTGTTTGATTTCCCAACATATTTAGTACACTTTTGCTACTCCAAGTTAGCACAACTCCTATTATTAGTCACGACTGGTACTTAGGCCAGCTCTTGGTATTAATTCTTAAATCCGTTGTGCCAGCTAGGAGTTTGGCTCAGCCATGATCCTGTTTATTATTTTTTTTTTTTTGAATGTTAAGGGGTGAACTCACTTTCTCAGAGGCCAACAGTACAGTAATACAGCCTTCTTGAGCGTTTAGTCTCTGCTGTGTACTGTTGAGAGAGTCTATAAATTCTCGACTCCAGAGAATTGGCGAAGTAAGCCAGCATAAAAGTGAAATCGCCACTTGATTTCACGAGTCGATTCTCTCGTGATAATCGACCAGAGGGTTATTCTCATTTCCCTCGTGACATCTTGCTTCACATTATTTATTATATAAAGTATATTCTCATTTTCCCCCTGACACAGTATAGGAAGGACGTTGCCCAGTGAGTTGTTATTCCTATGGTCAGCCTTAGGTGTACAGCACACAAGATCAGCTGAGGCGAAAATAAACGCTGGCTTCTTAAAGTTCACTGTCTTTATTTTTCAAATAATTCCACTTTTTCTAACTTCACTTCACTTTTCCCACCAGCACTGGAGCTATACTAACTTTACTAACTGCAGTTGCACTTAATACTTGACAACACTTCACACTTAATGCTTGACAACACTTCACTGTTTTTACACTTCACTGTTTTCACAAGTACTGAAACTATACAAATTCCACTGACACTGCACTGACACGCAACTAAACTTCACTCAAACTGACCGAGGACCAACTAAACCTGCTATTGTCTAATACCTATCCTTATATAAACTTGCATTGTTCGAGAATGATCTACTTCTCCACAGTTCTGGAACATGCTGGTCAGAACTAACCTGCCCCTAGCAACACAGTTACCAATTACGAGACATCAAACATGTCAGAGTCTTCTTACATTACATAACACTCTAAATCGTTTAGAATTAAATTACTTAATTCAATGAACAATCACGTAAATAGAACATTATAGACAAAAAGAGCATAAAATTAATGCATAACTTACAAAACAACTACGCTCCAAACAGCAGGCAAACTGGCAACTCTGATCGTACCGATACCGGAACTACTGTAAACATCGCGAAACTTCTGGCAAATCTCGCTTCGTAACAATATATATGTATGAATTTATGGAATCACACTCTCTATCATTATTCAGGCCTTCAAATTTTTTAACTCATAAATCAAAATCTTACATACTGTATATTTTTCTTACTGCATTGCCATGCTTAGATACTCATCCAGATTTGTCACTACATGGATAAACCAAGACCTTAATCCAGGAGTGGGTGGCCGAAAACAAATTATCTTTCTATCACCCTGTCATCTGCCGTCGAGTTACACCATCATAAATTCATATACATCACTTTATCTCTCCATGAAGTAAATTTTGGTCAACTTACGATGCCCTTATTGTTAGTGACGTTTGCTTGCTTGGTTTCTTTCTTGGCCTTTCTTTCTTGTTTAACTGTGGCAGGCACTATACTACCCTTTAGAAGTAACAGAAGTCGACCAAACTTGGACTCAATTACCAGTCTATGACCTAATTGTGTCTGCATGGTACTGATTGCTAGGCAACTACTTGTTGCAATGCAAGGACTGACAAAGCACTTTGTTCGTACTTTTCACGTTTTGAGCTGTAGACGCTAATGGGCGTGGAAAGCGTTGACTTCTTTACGATTAATTTTGAGGTAACTCCCTATCGGAAGTTTGCCATCCATAATCCTCTCTCTCCTCTAGTTTTTGAGTGGCAACCCTGCGAAGATTGGTCTCAGTGGCCCTAGCAACCAGTACCTGTTTTCAAAAATGCCCCCTAGTTCACCAACGGCTGGATGGAACTGAACGAAACTTTGCATGCTAATTGACATTGATTGACTAGCACTACAACCTTCTACTGTACACGTATGTGCTACATTGGCCAGGTCAGGGATCAAAAGTTATCAAATGCGGAAACGGTGAAAATAGCTAAAATCATGACTATGCTCATGCGAAATGCTAAGGCTCCAAAAATCATTAAGCTGGGACCATGATTCTTGGGTGGAATGTTGCACTGGAGTTTGTCCATATAAAATGGCATTTAGTGTTGAAACTCACTTCCAGTCGCTGGCAGCGCAACTATGAGACTGTACTTCTGATACGCCAATCTGCGAGTTTCAAGTTCTCTAGCTCCACAGTGGGTGGACGGAATTGAATGATAATTTGCATGCTTAATGAGTACTACAAGTGTGCCACGTACATGTATGACCAATATCCGCCAGGTCATGGGTTAAAGTTCTTCAAGTGCAGAAAAAAGAAAAGCACTAACATTACGACCATGCTCGAATGAAATGCTAAGGCTCAAAAGATTATTATGCCAGGGCCATGATTCTTGGGAGGGGGGGATGTTGTCCTTCAGTAACGCAATACAGGAGTGATTTTTTATATCAGAACTCACTTCCGGTCACTGACAATGCTTGGTCCACTTAGAGCTGGCCATCGTCTCCAACCAGCTTGTCGAAATATTTCCCAGCTGCAATCCAGCCCACTCTCTCTCTCTCTCTCTCTCTCTCTCTCTCTCTCTCTCTCTCTCTCTCTCTCTCTCTCTCCTTTCTCGTTTCTCTGTCCTGTTTTGACCGAAAATGTTGTTTTTCTCGAGGAGTCGCCGTTGCTTCGCTTGATTGTAAAGATCGGCCAAATGGAAGTCTCCTGTGGGAATAAGGTTCGTATTTTAGGTGGCGTAGGAAACTTCGTAGCACCTCTACTTTGGTGATTTTATTTTGTTTAATACGCCTTTAAGACTCTCTTGAATGTTATTCATGTTACTGTAACGTCGACATAGACTGCATCTGTACTGAACTAGAAGGTAAATAGGTAACGTGCAGAATAAATCATCACAAAGGAAGAGGTGGTACGAATCAGCCACATCATTTAGAATACGACCACATACTATAAGGGAATCGCATAATACAGAATCAGAGTAGTTATCATTAATTCTTTGTACGAAATTGCCTCTTCAGTATTAAAAATATATATGACATCCTGTCTGAATTTTTCAGGCAGCACCACAGCAGAAACTTTCGACCCCCCTTTGCCCTTGTTCGTGTCATTCCCCAGTCCTCTCTCCCCCCGTCTAACCCATTCAACCATTGATACCTGCACCCACCTTCCTCACTTTCTTCGCAGTCCCCCCCCCCCTGCCCCACCATGCCTTCCTTCCTAGCATTCCCCCTGTTGCATCTCTCTTATCCCGTTTCTTAGCACCACCCTTCAAAAGACGCTTCCTATCCTCTTCTTCACCTCCCCTTGTCCCCTTCTCTTGTTCCCTTCATTGGCCCATTCTCCGTCCCTCGCCCCCTTTCTTTTACCCCCTCTCCCCTCTTACCGCCCCTTCTTCCCAGCACCTTTCGCTGTTCTCTTTGTCCCCTACGTCCTCAGCTCCTTGCACTCCCTTCCCCCGTCTCTGCTCTCCCATTATAGCGCCACGCCACCCCACTACTTCCGTTCTCCTTTCTCTTTCGTCCTGTCTCTCTCCCCATCCTCACTGTCTCCCTTATGTCTTCACCCTCACGCTCCCTTTCCATTCTTTTCTCATCTCTTCCCCCCTCTCGTTGACTGAATTTCTGCTTCACACAACCCCCCCCCCCCTTACACCCTTCCCCTCGTATTCACACCCACTTTTTTTCTCTTATCTCAAGTCCCCCTTTCCCCCCCCCCTCTCTCTCTCTCTCTCTCTCTCTCTCTCTTTCAGTGCTTAGTGTCAGCCGTTTGCCAGGTTGTTGCTTTATTCGCCGTCGTTTGAAAGCGATAAAGGTGAATGTAAAGGCAGGGATCCTTTATGGCATGGCGAGGCTTGGTGAGGTTTTCTTTCTTTCCGTATTTTTACTGAGCAGGAAAATACCTGAAGCGTTCATGTACTGTAGTATGGCGTCAATTCTGTGTATTCTTGCTGATACCAAATTATTTTATTCAGCATGGGTGCCTGAAGTAATTTTCCCCTTCCATTAACATGATGAATTTCATGTCCATTATTGCTGCTACCATAAGCTTTTATTAGCTTACGATAATAGCAGGGGTACGCGGCGTTGCCCGGGCCAAAAAGCCGAAAACTCTAATCCTATTTGCTTTAGTTTAATCTTTCTTTCCACTCGAGAAAGACCATGTACTGTACCTCTCATGCTTTTGAAGAGGGATTATAAGAGGTCCAGGAACTTTCTATTTCAGCTTTTGCAGACCAACACACAGTGCTTGTGCGCACTTGTCTACCATTACCGTTGACCTCAAATGACCTCCGACAAGTGGCCTCAAATGACCTCGGAGGCGAACTTCACATAGCCTATGTCCGAACTGGAGGTCATGTGAGTCTTCGTGCCAAAAATCGGGCTGCTGGGACCTGTCGTTAGAGCGTGTTTTACCTGCAACCTCATATGACCTCCGACCAGTGACCTCAAATGACCTCGGAGGTCAACCTCACATAGTTTGTGTCCGAACTGGAGGCCATGTGAGTCTCCATCCCAAAAATTGGACTGCAGGGGTACCCGGCATTGCCCGGGCCAAAAAGGCGTACACTTTGCCGGTGACCTCAAATATGAATGTTGACCCCCTAAAAAAAAAATCCTTGAGTCACCCTGATTCAGAATATATATATGGGTCTGGGGGTCTCAGTCCCTTGGTTTGGGCGTGATTGAAGGAGAAACAAGCAACGCGGCTCTTCGATATAATGGGACGCCAGTCCTGGTGAACAGCCTTTGTTAACCTCTTTAGTGCGATGACGACTCTAAAGCCTAACGAGACTGGAGAAGGTATATTTCGCTTGGGGATTATAATTGGTTTAAACTGAAGCTGATAGTCTCCTACAATATGGCCCCTTTATGGTTATTCTTCTCACCACTAGACCATTTTATTCAGCCAATGAGCAACCTGGGGAGAAATCTTTTCCGTGTAGACAGGTAAAACTTCTTCATTAACCAATTCATCGCAATAACTTTCTAATTATATTCTTATCAGCCAGTTTCATTAGGCTTATAAGGGACTTGTCATAATATTCACAGATGGTTTTGTTCACCTTAAAAAGACCTTACAAAGGAAAGAGAATTTGACCGAACAGGATTTAAGACGAAGCATTCTTGTGATATGACGCCCTTCAGTTTATTCTTGCTACAATGAGACGATTTTATTTAGCTTTACTTGAGAAGCTTTATTTTGCCTGGGAGTTTTTCTGATCTAGAGGAAAGGTAAGGGTTTCCGATATAATGTTGCTTGTAATGTATGTTTAATTTTGCTGCCACCAGGCGCTTTGCATACGTATTATGTATGCGGTATGAAAGGAAATATTAAACTGCCCTATGCAAAAATAAACTGGCAAGGAAGAGGTGTTTCAAATTCTTCTTAACGCATTCGGTACGATGGTGTCTTCTGAATTCTAACCTTGCTGCCTCCAGACGACGTTATTCACTTAAGGAGAAAAAAATGTAGTATGAATATATAACGTTCCTTGATCGAAAATTGTCTGAGAGAAAAATATAATAATATGACGTTCGTCGGCTACAAAGTTTAATTAAATCTTGGTAAATGTCAGGGTTAGGCTGTAGTAGTGATGTGCTGAATTTCGTGACACATACAAATTCCTAGCATGTGTCTACTTTGTCATGACAGAGATTTTCGTGTTATTGCAAATTATATTCAAGTACTTTAACGGGAGAATAATACAACACTATTGCTCTACACAGCACTTCTTTATAAATAGCACGGCAGAGTATCCTACATTATTCTCATGTTACACGTCATTGGCAGAATAAGACAATAATACTATGGCTGCACATCCTTTATAAAGTAATTCTTCGTGACATGCACCATATTATAAAGTAATTCTCATGTCTTGTTACAGCTCAACATTCTAGGTAAAGCGATGGCAACTTTCGAACCAGTTAAAGTGGAGAAAGTATAGGTGGATGATTTTTGGGTGAGGTAAGAATTATGACTGGAAAAATTATGATTTATTTTGCTACTATTTAACTACTATATTTTTGCTATCTTCACCTACCCGAAGTTTAAACAAAAGGATTTCTGTGTCATATTAATATGATGATGATGATGATGATATTGATGATATTGTAAAGCTTCTACTGCCCAGCAACATCACTCACTCCTTCCGTTACACATCTTTAGTTTAGGCAGAGGGATGTAAATCCATAATCCTAATAATTAAGCCTGTAAACTAATTGCGACCAGAAGAATCTATTGCTGAAGCAAACAATAGGGAAGCAGGCGGATGAGAGTCGCGGTGGGGCTAATAAGAGAGAGAGAGAGAGAGAGAGAGAGAGAGAGAGAGAGAGAGACGGACTCAATAATAGCGGTAACGATAACTTTATATGAATGAAGCACATTCAAAATGGCGTTCCATCTGGTACCTAAGGTATTGGGGCTCTCCCACCTAACCCTCATGAAGCCCAGCTTTAAGAGTACGGGCTAAAAGATCTCACTTTTTACGTGCAAAGCTATTCGCAAAGCTCCGCTAAACTCCAGAGGAGCAGCGAAAAGGAGTCGCAAAGATATCAGTATTGTTATTCTTCAAACGTTTATTCTTTCATTATAAGTAATATCTCCAAAACGAAAGGTGTACACGATCGTAATACGCACCAAAACGCTTTTTAGCAACTGGGGATATTTCTTTTCATACTCAGAGCAGCAATCGATCACAGTAGGCTAGTTAACACCTAAAGGATTCTCACAACATGTAATACTCCATGGACCGGTGTTGCCCCCTCCCACATAACATTTTATACTAGAAAATAAAAATTTTCTAAAATGATTTTTAAAAAAGTAGGAGGTGCAAAAGTGCACAGATAGGAGATAAAAAAACAAAGCACAGAAACAAAAGAGAATTCAGGATGGAAGGAGTTTTGGAGACCTATACCCAGTAATACACTCCACCAGCTACAAGTTTGTGACTAAAGTGTGGAATGTAGTAATGGGAATAAGTCTCCATACCTCCTTCCATCCTGAACGCTCTCTTGTTTCTGTGCGTTTTCATCTCTTATCTGTGCACTTTTGCCATTCCTCCTGCTTAACAATCATTTTAGATGTTAATGATTTTTTTGTGGAAGTATAATTATGCATGAAGCAAGTGTTAGATTTGTATTATTACATGCATAGCATATTGAAAGACTAAAAACAGAGTGAAAAGAAGTGTTTTGGTAGGCTACGTTCTTTAACTATAGGCGAGCTAAAGCTAACCAATATTGCGCAAAATGGCGTACTTACGGGTGACCACGATGCGGTTTTCAGGCCGTAACTCGTGCACCGCAGCATGAATGCTTTTCTGACCCTGCCACACTAGTTCTTATCAACCCGATTACATTCCGGACTATTTTTTTTTTATTGTCATCAGACCAAGTGTTCTCAGCTGGAACTCTTCAACACCCTCATCTTTTTGTAATTTACGCCTCTTGCGTGTGTGTGTGTGTGTGTGTGTGTGTGTGTGTGTGTGTGTGAGGACGGCGGTAAGTCGTCGGCACAGAGGTAGAAGGACGTGAACCCGCCATTGATGGGCTAGAAATGAGAACTGGATTACCGTAAATATGCGGTACTTGGCAACGCGATGTGGCAGGGCTTGGCAACAGCTCTGATGGCGTGAAGGAAGAATCAACTTTCCCATGGAAACCACTGACGTTTCCTCGTGCTTGAAATTATGGCGCGCAAACCCATCGCCTCATATGAGATGATCAACGAGGCAAGGGGTTGTCTTCATATCCCCCCATATGAGGCGATGAGCACGGCGGGGGCTAAACATGAAAAGATACATCTATGCTTGACAAGCAGCGTTTTGGTATACAGTTTAGCACGCTCGCGTACGCCATTTCGTTTTGGAGTTATGACTAATCAAGAAGAAAAAAGAATGAAAGAACGAAATCTATATTTTTGCGGTTCAATTTTGCTATTCCAGTGAAGGTTACTAAGACTTTGTGAGTAGTTTTGCACTTGAATAACGAAGGTCTTTTAGTTCATAAGCTTAGAACTGGGCTTTGCGACCGTTTTTGCGCAAATGTTCTAATACCCTATAGTACAGGACGCCATTTTGAACCTGCGCCATTCCTACGTGAGGAGTGCTACCGCATTCCGTTATACATTTTATCAGTAATCGTGATTGTGACTGTCACAGTTAAAAGTCGTTTTATAGTATATCAACATTCCGCCAGCTACGAATGTTTTGTGAGTACAATGTGGGATATAGTAATGGGTATAAAACAATGAATCCAAATGCTCTTTGTTTCAGCGCTTCACTCATCTCACGGTACTGGAGTCTATCCATTGCTGCATCTTAACAATCAATATAGATTTTTTTTTTTTTTTCAATTTCCTTCTGGGCCTTTGTAGGTGATCTTACCTTTGTATTAATCGACGTATTCTTTGACTACAGAAATTAAGGAACAAGATAGCAAAGATGAGAGATAATTTCTATCACCACTAAATACTATGACCACTGCATCAAAGAAAGTCGTCTGAAGGTACGAGTACCAAATAATATGTTATAAAAGATGGAACCATACAGATAAGTCCTAAGGGATCACGAGGATACGTAATGTTTTATTACCGAAAGTCATGCCGATGGAGAGGCAGAAACTGTTCTAGTTTAGTACATAAGGTTCATCCGAAAGCAGTAGTTTCTCCTCCCCCCCCCCCCACCTAGTAGCCGGAGTCGCGGCCAGTAAGCAACCGAGCGATCGAACACCTCACACCCACCGCCCCTACCCCAACCCCAGGGTAAGCGTTGTTGGATAGATGTTGAACGGCCAAAGCTGGTGATGTGACATTGTGTCTAGATTGTTTTTAAAGACAATCAGAACCAGTAGGGGTAAGTATATAAAGGTATTTAATGTGTAATACTGAGCTGTTAACCACAGCATAAGAAAATGTCACGCAAATGGAAGAAGACCTACAATGTATTATGTGTTTTTGGCTATATACGTAAGTCCTATATGATAATGTTTCAGATAAGTATAGTATAGTGAACAACATCTATTGAAAGATATGATGTCTTTTCTGATCCATTCATGCTTCCGCCTCCACAACCCTTCTCTCTAAGTTCCTGTCTCAACAAAACGTCACTTTTACCCTCTCGTCCCCCACTCCCGCCCTTTGTCAACCAACATAAACCAGGATAATGATGAAATGATCCATCAGGTATTGATCATATTATCATATACCACTGTGTTAAGCACCAACAAATCAGTAACATGCAATACTTCGGTATATCTGCGAGTTATTTCATCTTGTTGTAAGCTGTTAGGTGACATTCACACTGCAAGTTGGACCTTGTGTTCCCAGGACATACGGTTGTTTATCGTGAACGCAGGCTGTTTGTGGTTTTGGACATCCATTAATCCATATTAACGTGGCAATTTAAGCCTTGCATTATATACACGTAAGGTTTATGTTCCTATAATTAATGGATGAACGAAACGAATCAGGGATCGGCTCTGACGAACCACAAACTCTCTGCCTCAACAAAAATATGCTGACCTCTTGTCAAAACAATGACACAGTGTCATTATGTATACGAGTGACCCACATTCAGCCATGTACATAATGACACTGTGTCACTTTTGTGACGAGAGGTCAGAATATTCTCGTTTTATCAGAGGATTTGTGGTTCGTCAAAGCCGATTCTTGATTAGTTTCGTTCATCCAATAATGGCAGGAACATAAATTTACGTGTTAATAACATAAGACTTAAATTGCCATGATAATATGAATTAATGGACGTCCAAACCCACACATAACCTATGTTAACGATAAACAGACGTATGTTCTTGTAACACAAGGTCCAACTTGCAGTGTGTACGGTATGTCACCTAACACCTTACAACAGGATGAGATAGTTGGCAGGTATACATAAGTATTGAATGTTATTGATTTGTTGGTGCTGAATACAGAGGTGTATGATATTATTTATATAATCAATACCAGACGGATCATTTCATCATTATCTTGGTTCAGGTTGGTTAACAAACGGCGGGGAGTGGGGGACGAGAGGGTACAAGAAACAGTTGGTGGAGACAGGAACACAGAGAGTAGAGTGGTGGAGGTGGTAGCGAGACTGGATCAGAAAAGACATCATATCTTTCAACAGATATTGTTCAGTATACTATACTTAATTTGTAACATTATAATACAGGAGGTAAGTATATAGCTAATAACGTATAATACATTGTAGGTCTTCTTTCATTTTCGTGCCTTTCTCATATGTTGTGGATAACAGTACAGTATTTATCATTGAATACCTTTATATGGTTCTGATTTCTGCAAAAACAATCATGACACATTGTAACATCACCAGCTTTTCCATCCAACAGTGCTCACACTAGGGTTGGGG
>JAGKTI010038180.1:0-10767 GCA_018397915.1 Birgus latro | reverse complement strand
CTCTCTCTCTCTCTCTCACACACACACACACACACACACACACACACACACACACACACACACATCCTACCCTGCAAGTTATTCGCACAATTGCACCATCGCTTTGAAGGCGCTGGTCTCTCCACATTCCAACGCCATTATCTATTCATTAAATCACTAAATCCCCCATTGGTCCTTTCATCACTCCATCCAATTATCCACAAATTAATCGATCCATCCTCTCGGTCCATAATCCCTTCACCCAAATCTCCCTCTCACAGCTCACGCCCACATCTCATCATCGATCCATCCATTCATCCGATTGAGTCGAATATCCTACAGTTTGTTTGATTGTATTACGCGGTCTATCCAACCATCAATCTGTCTTCTTGGAGTCATTTATCCCATTTCATTGTTCATTAGTGTGTTATCTGTCTGATTTTCTGTCTGTCTCATCAATATACACAGGAGAGGATATCTAAGGATTGTTATGTGCTAGGATTCTTGAGAGAGAGAGAGAGAGAGAGAGAGAGAGAGAGAGAGGTTATATAGTTATGCAATAGAGGGAAAGGCAGGGGAGAATATGAAAGAGATGAAGCAGAGGCAAAAGATAGTGTTAACGATATATATTGGACTAAGAGAGTACATTAGCAAGTAAGGAAGAGATAAATGACGAATGAAAGAGAGGTGAAAAGGGAAGGAGAATAAAAGGACACTAGAAGAACAAAAAGAAGATGGTGACAACGACACTGATGATGATGATGATAAGCCCAATGATCAAACAAGCACAACAATACTGTGCTCACCTCTCCCTCTCCCCCGTTGAGCGGCCCACGGAAGCCCCACCTCGCCGAAAACCTGGCCTGGGTGGATACGTATCTTTCGTGCTCTAGGTTTAAACATACATATTTGCATGGATATGGTGGCCGAATGGGGTAGAGAGATGGTCTGCTATCCTAAGAGACGCGAGTTCGATTGTCGGCTGGGGTAGGGAAAAGCTTAAGACTTTATTTCGTTAAAAAAGAGACTTTGCCAATCTAGCACAAGATCCGATGGCATTTTTTTTCTACAGAAGATGAACAGGTGAAGGAAAAACAAATGAATAAAGAAATAATCCATACACCAGATTACAGGTGTCCTTCACTCACAAAAAAATCTGTAAAAGTTGGACTTGAAGAGCCGTAGGTTGAAGTTAGGGAGAAACCACTCTGGGGAAGCGAGTTCCAACAAGATGCAGTTCGGGGAATAAAAGAATTCTGATAGGCAGAAGTTCAGCAATATGGCAGTGTGACAATCCAGTCAAGAGCGCTACTAGATGACAGTGTAGCGCAGGGGAAGACGTGAAAAGGTGGAACAATGTACAATAATGCAAGGGAGGCAACATTCCTTCTCACCTAGGGGGTGTAGCTCATTTGTAATAGCGAGGTTATTAATAATTCTAACAGTTTTGTTCTGAATAATGTCCAGTTGTTTTAGTGCATTCTCTCCACATCCAGTCCACAAGGGTGAGCAATATTCCTACTGAGAGTGCACATAACTCTTGTAAATTATGGCTAACAGGTCGTCAGTGATGAAGTTACGGATTCTGTACAATAATCCAAGTTTCTCTTAAGCTGTTTTAGCAAGTGATCAAACACGATACCTTTATGAGGTATATAATCAGTATGGATGGTAGGTGATAGCAACCCACTGGTAACATGTAAAATTCTAAGGGTGCGCAATAGGACTACTGGGCCTCAGAGAACGGGCTGTTAAGTCTAGGTCCAAAGTCGGATGCATGAAAATAGATATCAGAGATAGAACCTTTGGGATGCCACCTGGTCACTCTTCCCTCCTTGGGAGCAGCCTTCTACGGTTCCACCGAGCTTAAAACCTGATCGAAGTAGAGGTCTACCTCTATGCAAAATTCCACGTGCCATGGTAAAAATCTGTCTTTTGCCCTCCTGGGGCATGGGGCAGTTCTACCGTGTCAAAACCTGGTCTTAATGGAACTCTACCACTGTCCAAAATTTTCCTAGATAATACTAACCATGCAGGACGGTGCTGGCTGGAACCCTCGGGGATTGAGCCCATGAGGGGCGGCGGTCGGGGGTTCCACCTTTGCTAAAACCTGGTCCCGGTGGAGGTCTACTACAATGCAAAATGTCGTTATTCTAGGCGCTCTGGGCAATCCCGGCTGCCAAAAACGCGTTCTTTTATGGCCATATTTTAAAAAGATGAACAGCACGGCAGTTGCCTGGTAACTCAACACAGGGCGTTCGCTACGATAGATGTTTCCTGTTTTTGAATACTCACATGGTCAAGACTGGTGAAGACCAAGGTTTCACAGTACAAAGAGAGTGAATGCTAAAGAACAGGCAATACATACCTTAGTGAATGGTCCATAAAATACAGTTAGTTCCTTTCCCTCCTTCTCCTCCTCTGTCTCGACCTTCATCCTGGAGAAACGTCGCGCCTCGTCCACTCTATGTTGAGGGAAAAAAAGGATAAGTGGAAAAGGTGAATGGAAATGTATAATGAGGAGAAAAGGATTAACACAAGCAAACTCACTGATGCCTCCTGTATTATACTAATACTATATCTAAATTGTTTCAGCCACCTTCAGGAAGACATTCCTTAGTAAATGAATTAGGCTAAGCACAGTTTTTACTAAACCTCCGTGTATGTTGATGCCTTAATATTTTGTTCCTGCTACCCTCGGCCTTGACTGATTCCTAAGCAAGACTGTATCAAAGGTGTCCTTGGAGACTGAGTAAAAACTCTTCCACAGCGATTTATTTTTTGAATTACATTTCAGAACCTTCATGTAGGGCAATACTGATGCAGATTATGTTTATAGTTTGAACACAGGAATGTGTTAAGTTTAATATGCAAAGGCGGCTCTTAGTAAGAAATGCTATGAAACTTCCTATGCCACCAAGAATAAGCCGATATGAGACCCTTTGTAGAGTAAGAATTAAGAATCTTGTACTGGTGAATGATAAATTAATGTACTAAGGGAGAAAGATGGATATAGGAGAAAATGAGAGAGAATACATGAGGAAGTGTTAGAATAACCCATACTGTATTTAATTTTATTACATACCGTACTATTGTGCTCGTATTTATGTTCCATATATGACTTTTGCTGCAATTGTTCCTATCTTTTAAGCTTTCATCAGGTAATGTTGTGTCTCCTTAGTGAGTTGTTCCATGGCTGAAGCCAATAGGATATCTTCTGCCCCTTGTGTGAGTCATTATATTCATCTGCTATCATGTACCCGTTCTTGGCTGGCCTTTAGCAACAACGTTCCCCAGTGTGTTGGGCTGGAATTTGTACTGGAAGGTGAATAAAGAATCCAGTTAAATTAATACTTTAAGAATAAAGATTAAAAAAAAAATCAGAAAAATCAACATTCGCGTCCATCAACTGTTCAAAGGGTCGAATATTTGACATACCCCTGTGACTTCCATCCCCGACAGATTACTCTCAAAATAGAATTACTTCATTCCTACCTAAACTTCAACCCTCCCACCATCTTGGGTACCAATAAAATCAGAACTATTTGAATTGACTTTGCCCACCTTTGATATCTAACTTTGACCTTGATCTTTGATAGATTGTTATAAAAATCGAAAATCTTTATCTTTATTTTACCCTGGCTCCTCCAAAAATGCTTCGTCTACATAGGATGAAAACTGTTTTAAGATGAACATCTGACCTTGAATTTTTACCTATTCTTCAACAAAACAATAGGTCAGCCCCTTAAGTGATCCTCAACTCATCCACTAGTTTGATTCAAGCAAATCAAACTGTGTTAGATATGTTGACCACACATAGACTTACGCGTCGAACTTAGACCTTGTTGTGTGACCTTGACCTCTGGGTGTTGTCATAACTGAATCCCTTCCGTCTTGTCTGAGCCGTAACCCTTCCACCAATTGTGGTTGAAATAAGATCTAAGCTGTCTGACTTTCCTCTGTGACCTTGGCCTTTAAACTTTCCCTGTAATCTTGACTTTTAACTTGTTGTTCTGAAAATGGAGCCGGCTTAATCTTGCCTTATCCTCAACCGTTTCACAAAGTTTTGCTCTTGGTAAAACTGTTAAAGCAGACCTACCAATCTGACCTTGGCTTTTCACTTAGTCTTAACAAAAAAAGAAAAAAAAACTGTGGCTGACCTTCAACCATTCCACCAAGCTGCTGTCAAATTCTATCAGAGCTGAGTAATTCTGCTAGCAAGAACACACACGGGTCGAAATTTGACTGCCCTGTAACCATGATCTTTGTCTCGTTATTCCCAAATCAGAATCACATATTTCATTCCTCACCCACAAAGAAATCTACTTACCTTATGCTAGGCTGATTCTTTGTAGGGTATTGTATTTACTTTCCATGAGTCATTGTTTTATAACCATTGTGTATTGTACCACATATAAGACTTACAGCTTGGCATGTACAGATCATCATTGTGCCGTTTATAAAGTCTGATGCTCGACAAGGGTTAAGTTGATCTTTTCTTTCAACCATGTCCTTTGACCTGTTGTAAAAAAAAAAAAAAAAATTTAAGCTTCTCCTTTGCTGACCCTTAACCCTTTCACTACACTGAGTTGTTTTGTTGGCAAGCACAAAATGGGTCGAGGTTTGAGCTTGCCCTGTGACCTTTACCTTTGACCGAATGTTCTCAAAACTGAATCAATTTATTCTTGCCCTACTTTCAACTCCTCATCAAAGACTGGTCCAAACTGGGCGAAAATTCCTTAAGCCAATGTTATTAAGTCAATGCCTGACCTTTTGCCCTTACCTCGACCTGTGACCTGTTGTTCTTAAAAAATAAAAATAGGTTTACTCATTGGCTCTCCCACAGCCCTTCCACCAAGTTAGACTAAGATCGGATAAAAACTGTTTGATTTATTTTGTTCACACACACACACACACACACACACACACACACACACACACACACACACACACACACACACACAGATCAGAACGTAATACTTGCTCATGCTTTGCGAGCGCGCGTACAAAATTAGAAAAGAGGCAAGGCGAAAAGTTGATGCGAAAATACAACAATAAAAGAGAAGGGAGGGATTAGTAATTAAAAAAGGGGAGTGAGAGAACACGAAAGAGTAAGCTGCGAGGAACGAGAACGAAGGAGGAGGGAAGGATAAGAAAAAGTTAAAGAGAGGAAGGATGGAACAATGAGAAACAGAGGGAGACATATGCAGTGGACGCAGACGAAGGACGAGAGAAAAGATGAAGGTGAAAGAATGAAGCTAGAGAGAGACTGGGAGACAGGAGAGGAGGACGGAAGAGGGCAGAAGAGTGACACACGAGAGGAGAGAGAAACACTTTAGAGCCAAGGGGAATGGGACGATGAGAGGAGGCTGCAGATGACAAAAGGAGAGAGAGAGAGAGAGAGAGAGAGAGAGATGAAAGTGGAAGGGAGGATTCAGACGTAATAGAGTTAATTACAAACTGTCCCTTGTTATCTCAATAGGGGATGTGGAAGTGGGGTATAAACAGTTGGCGAAGGAAGAGGGTAAAGGAAAAGGAAGAAATACATAAGAAGAGAGGTGGAAAATTTGGAAGAGGGAAGAAAAGAAGGAGGAAGAAGAAAAAGAACATGAGGAAGAAAAAGAGGGCAGAGGAGGAAAATACGGAAGAGGAAAGGAAATCAGTCGGAAGAAGAAAATAAGAGAAAAGCCTAGAGGAGGAGGAGTACAATGAGGAAAAGCCCAGAAGGTAATATAATACGAAAAGAGACGACGAGGGGAGGAGGGAAGAATATATAAAAGCAGATGAAGAAAGCGAAGAAGAGGAATGACAGGGATTAGGAAGTGGAAAGGGGTCGTGGACGGAAATTACAGCAAGGGAGGAAGAGGAAAATAAGGAAAATGGGGGAGAAGGATAAGGGAAGAAGAGAAAAGCAGAATAGACAGAAGAGATTGAAACAGAAGAAGAAACGGGAGGATGAAAAAAAATAAATAAATAAACCTCTTAAGTACGATGACGATTCTCTATGTTGTTCCTTCTTATTTTTTGTCATTATATTATGTAAGGGAATATTTTTCTTTATTTGACAGGGTTTTAATCTATTTTTTGTCACCTCTTCCTTACTTTGGTGGTCGGCTAATCTGGAAAAAACAAGGATGGACTGAAAAATACGTTATCGGATTTAAGGGGATAAGGGAGAGGAAGAAAAATGAGGAAGGGGTAAAATCAGGAGATACAAAAGGAAACGAGGGGAGGAAGATAATGAGGAAGAGGTGAACCACGAAGGCACTAAAAGAAAAGAACAAGAAATAAAAGAAGGGGAAGAAAAAAAAACTAATAAGGAATGAAAGAGACAACGTTAAGATATTTTATTTCAATTTATATAGTATCAGTTGATCATTGTGGTCTAAGAATATATAAAAGTCACGAGCACACAGCACTAGTTCGGTAGAAGGCGAAGGTTTCCCCAATTTCAATAATATTGTGTGGAGGTGGCTGAACTATATTATCTAAATGGGGTCGTGGCCTCTACAGAGTTACCTTTTAATTAACACCACACCGCGTACGACAACTGAGGATTATTTGCAGGCAGTGAGTGATCGAAGGTGATAAAAATTAGAACGAAACCAACAAAGAAGGCCAATGGAATAATAATGATAAAACAGGGTCTGCAGCGACGACGATGTACAATAAGCTTACCTGTCTAACATCAGTTATGCCATATATAAAGTTAATGCAAAGGTAAAGAAGAGGGGACACGTCATAAAGCGCTCAGCTGCCGTGTTCATCACCATAATATACACCTTTGAGCCTGTGGCAAGTTAACCACCTACTGCCCTGGGATATACGGCCATCAGGTTACCAGATTTACCTCCCCCAGGTGTTACCCTCAGCACTCATTTATCCACCAACCCACAAAGGGTGGATGGACACTTGAGTCAAGTGAAGACAGCATGTATTCACCAGGATTCGAACCCTAGCAGTATCGGACAGACGGCTTAGTGGTCAGCGATGCTAACCTCCCAGACACCACTAGCAACAACACAGTTTATTCATGATAGTATACGAACTCTTATATGGCTGCTAGATAAATAAGGTGGGAGGGTAATAGCAGACTAGTGGACTGCTAATCGCAAAGTCACGAGATCAATCCCACTTGGGCCACGGAACATTGCGGACCTTACGTAATTCAGCTGACGGTTTAGAAAAAGCAATTATATATATACAGTAAAAGTACCCACACTAACATCACAACACCAGTGCTGAATGGGACAACTCTCGTGTGTGTTTTTATGATCGGTACGGTACTAATGCCCGGTGGTGACATGTAAAGGGTGTGTTGTGCCGGTGGGTGTGCGTTAGGGGACTGCTGGCTGCAAGAATGGAATAAATTTTGTATACTTGCTATCGAACACATTAAAAAAACTAACAATAATAACTGCAGCAAGAACTACCCGGTGATCTTACGACTCACAAAATACTAGGCGAAGCAAATTATCATTAAAACCCTTGTGTTAAGAGATTCAACAACAAAAGCTAAAAAAAAATATATATATGAATGTTGGGGTTGGTACAGCGTCGAAATACTGAGCAGAGGAACTGAAATATTTATAGTTGCGGACATTAATATCGATCCATTATTTTAGTCCAACAATTATGAAAATTTACATAACATTCAAAGAAATTTATTGGACTCCGTGGATCACATAACTGGGTTCCGAAAGTCATCGCTCACTGTTCTGCTATTTATCGTCATGAAATGGATCGTTATTTATGTCTTCAATTGTGCATGAACACTGGAATGTCTGTTTAGCTTCATAACATGGGATGTGTATAGTCAACCCTCAAAAAACGAAAATAAGGACACACACACACACACACACACACAAACACACACACACACACACACACAAACACACACACACACACACACAGAGAATATGAAGAGCCGAGATCATAATGGCAGAGGAGAGGGGAAAGCTGAGGCCGCGTGAGTGAGGGTGGTAAGGAAGAAGAATTACAGCTGGGAGAGGAGGAGGTGGACTACGGGCAACGAATTTGACGAGGAGAAATACAGATATGTAAGGAACACCGAAAAACACAATATCTGGAAAGACAGACGGATAAGATACATATGAGACAGGGTAGAAAGATGAAGAAGATTATTGGTGAGAGAAGTTCCAAATGAGGGAAAAAAAAATGATATCAACGTTCTGATAAGCATGCCCAGCTGGTAAAAGCCGATAACACTTGCACGACGATCCTTGAAGAATATGCTGTGCACCCATGCTTCACACCACACATAAGAAAACTGAAAACAATAGAACAAGGGAGCAGAACTTGTGCTACGGTGATGAAAATAAGAGAGAGCATTCGCGCAGGACAGAGGGAGAACTCTGGATAAAATGATAAAGCAAAATGGGCTTTGAAGTTCGGCAAAAGGGGTAATTAAATTAAATAAAAACTTCAAAATCGAGAATACGAGAGCAAAAACCAGGACATTAGTCATAAAGTTAGAACAGCAAGAGAAGCAATGCCTTGACCTAATTTTGGGCTTAAAATGGAAGAGCCCTACATTAAACAAAATTATGATCTACGAAAAGTTGGCTTGGAACTTTTCATGAGGAAAACAGTGGGTAAGTGGCCTATCCATGGCATTGTCCGGGTGCAGGGTTAATGTGAGGAACTTTGTCATATTCCTCCGAGAGATACGAGGACATGTGTTCCAGGTGTCACAGTGGGTGGTATGGAGTTAGATCAAGGTGGGCGGTGCAGGGGGCGAAGAAGTAGCGTGAAACTGAGGTGAAAAGTGGCATGATATAAAAGAGATGGGGAGAGGCAGGAAGAAGTGGTAGGTTGTGGAAGGTGAAGAGTCGAAGGGTGCAGAGGATATGGGGAAAGGGAGAATGAAGGAGAGGTAGTAAAGACAACAGTGGTTACCTGCAGCACTGTTTACCTCATCATTACAAACTGAATTAGTGTGATCACAAAGCAGACTGTTGAGGAAGATGAACAGGAATAGAAACCTCCTTACACTATACATTTTGGGCAGAATATCAGGAAAATATGAAGGATATAATTAACACAGACACCGAGTGGGGTGGGAGGATTTTTTGTTACTTTGCTTCATTATTTATCACGCCATCTGAAACGTAAGAGCCCGCGGACAGGATTCTCAGACCAGATGTTCAAGATGGGATTGACTAGTCGCTCATCCCTGAATGGCATTATGTGAGCAGTAAACCCCCAAAGCCTCCTGGATTTAAACCATTATGGGCCACATTCAGCTGGGGGCATCTAAACCCATAATACCACCACACGTTCATTTGTTGGTTGTTTGGATACTATTTTATATGTTCAATGATTTCCTTGGATAAGCCAGGTAGCCTGTCATTTAGTGTAGCGTCGCTTGAATGATTTGGGCTGTATTCAAGCGTGGCATAGTAGTTCGTAACAACTTTACCTCAGCTACTTATTTCACACATTACTTGTTATCCTCTTACACTTTACGAAGACAAGCTGTATGGATAATGGAAATACATAGATACAATAAGAGAACAAAACGTAATATATATTATAAACCGTCAAAAGAAAAGGTCCTCTGATTTCTCCCATGCCGCCGAGAATACCGCCTTTTGTCAGACGTGGTGTAATCAGCCCGAGTGCCTGCAATGATGGAGACAAAAACTCAACACACAGCATGCCAGGTGATGGATAAGTGTAAATGGGCGTGGAAGGGATAACCTAGATGCCTGTGAATGAACAATGGCGGTGAGCAGAAGGTGGATGGCTAGATGAACCGTTTCAAGAAGTGAAGGGAGGTATAAGGAGTGGGAGAGCTACGGCAGAATATATGTAAGTAATGGTGAAGAAGGTATGGGCGTTATCACGGGTTAGATTGTAAAGAATAGGATGTCAAAATTCCCATTGTGGATGAGGTCTTTGGAGAAAACTACTGGAGCATGATACGAGAGTGGATGAAGAAGGAAGACTGTAAACGGAGGGCCACAGAACAGGCAAACTGCACCTGGAGGTTGAGATATGTGGCGCAGCCACTGCTGATATTGTCCCGCATTATGTGGTTTCATTAGAAATGAAGGATGGGAACTCACTGTGTAGTCCGCCTTTATTGGCGGCAGCATCAGACGAATTTCCTGAAGAATTATGAGTGCCATGTGCAGCGGAGGCTGCGTGCTCCTATTCTAGGTAGCAATACTCTGTGGTTCATCACCACGTAACTTGGAACTCTAAACAACAGTTTATTACTGAAACTTATGTCAGAGGAGAGTGTTAGAGAAAAATATTATTATCATACCAGTGGGTTGTCAAAAAAAAAAAAATCTTATTGTAGTACAAAAACCTGATGTTGACAGAACTAGTGTTTTCTTTTAGGTTAATGGAGCGGCGCAACCCTTCGTGTGAGGAGATGACTCCTCCCCATTTTGAAACACGTGAAATAAAAGTGTTATACTTTTCGCAATCAGTTTATTAAACAATGATGATACTCTTTAGCATACACAGCCACTGTACTTACGAAAACGCTAGTCAGAGGTAGGGCCAGAAGTGGCCAATACAAACCCTCAGAATATATCAACTGGAAAGAAACTCGGAAAGTCAGTTCTTGCATCGCCATTGGTTGCTTGCGCAAAGTTTCGTTAAAAATAAGTTTGTTAGGGTTCAGAATTATGCCACAAAGATACAAACACACACACAATAACAAATTTAACATCATAATAGTTTATGAGATATAGTTATGCTTCTAAACTCAATTCCGTTCATTGTGAAGTTGCAGCTGCTGCCGTCCAACCT
>JAGKTI010038178.1:0-10767 GCA_018397915.1 Birgus latro | reverse complement strand
AGATGATACAAGTCACCATCTGAAAGCCCGGGAGAATTAAAAATAACACAGTCACTCAAGTGACGCCCCGTAGTATGATCCATTGCACCCGATAGTCACAAAAGTGACGACCCAGCGTTAAGGGGTTAATTCATCTTGTAGTTCTTTACAAGAGTCTGTGTTATACTTTTCGCGCTTGAATGTTTCTCTTGTGCCCTGCCCCCTTGGCCCCGCCCACTCACCCACCAGCCCTAGTAAGAATCCTAAGCCAGTCTTGCCCGTGCCAGCGGCGTGTGAACATGTCAGGTGCAGTCACTGATCCCAGCAACAAAACTTTTACTTAACCCCTTAACTGCGATTATATCTTTTCCGTTTAACTAGGAAAGATGTTCTGTAGTAATGGATGTTGGAAAAAAGTACCAAGGACCGTCATCGGCCTGAAAGGTTTGTGAAGTAACGAAAGTTCCATCTATGAAAATAAAAAGGTATACATTCTACAAAGAACTTAGTGTTTTGACTTTTTGCCTTATATATGGTATCCACACACACACACACACACACACACACACACACACACACACACACAACCCTTTTCCCTCTAAAAGATTTAAATGATTTCACATGTATAGAATCAAATTTCTTAAATGGCAGTGTTGGTATAAATATTTATACTGTATAAATAATTATACTGTACTGAGTAGGCGAAGCCAGTGACATTTCGTTTTCCTACTTTTGTATTCGAACCCTCTAATTTTAATGAAATGTAGGAAATAAATAAGGAAAATTACAATATGGTTATGAAACTGTGGTAACTTAACAGACATGACAGGTAGATGACTTAATATGTTTAACAGCAGGACAGCTGCGATGTGTTATTGCCAAGTTCCGAAGTTTCTTGGCGCCAAAACTCAACTGCTTTCACGGGAGAAGGCGGGCTGCTGCTTTTCAAACTGATTTTGATTCAGTTAGCAAATTTTAGTGCTTCCTTTGTCATACAGGAATGAATTCAAAGTAAAAGTAAATAATAAGATACTATTTCGTAGTAAGGCTCATTATTCTATTAATAGGAATAATAATTATCTCAGCCAATCAGCAACGAGTAGAGCTGGAAGTGGGCGGGGCATCAGTAGGGGGTTAAAGTATAGTAATTCTCCTTTGTATTTTTGCGTCATCCACAAACATATTTAAATAGCTTTCATTTCCAATATTACTAGCTATGTCATTTATGTATACTAAAAACATAATTGGTGCCAACACTGAGCCCTGTGGAACTCTGCTAGTCACTTTCCTCCATGATGAGTAGTTTCCTCTTAGTACTGTTCTCATTTCCCTTTTCCTGAGAAAATCTTGCATCCAACAGTACAGTTTGCTTCGGATTCCTCCTTGATGGTACAGTTTCCATAAAAGTCGTTGGTGCGGTACTCTGTCAAATACTTTCTTGAAATCTAGAAAGATACTGTCCACCCATCGTTCTCTTTTCTGTAGTGTTTCTGCAACTCTGTCATAGTAGCTTTATAGATTAGTTTCACATGATTTTCCCTTTCTGAACCACACTGCCTTTCTGATATCACTGTGTTCTTCTAGATGGTTTACCCAAATTTTTCTTATCAGCTTTTCCAATATCTTACTTACAACACTGGTTAGTAATACCAGCCGGTAGTTGAGTGGATTTTGTCTATTCCCTTTCTTGAATAAGGGAACAATGTTTGCTTTCTTCCAAATATCAGGTAGTTTGCCTTGACCCAAGGATTCCTTAAATATTAAATATAATGGTCTTCTTAACTCCTTTGCACATTCATGTAGCACCCAACATGAAATTCGTCTGGACCATTTGCTTTTCCTTTGTCTAATTTACTTAACTCCTCCTGTTTTTCTTTTTCTGATATTTGTACATCTGATAGCCTAATATGTTTGGGCATGCATGTTCTGCATCATCACACTCAAAATTATTTTCTTTTGTGAAAACTGATTGGAAATTCTTATTTAGTGCTTCACAAATATCTTTCTGTTGTGTATAGAGGTTCCCTTCATCTGTAATGGATTGTATTTTGTCTTTTACTTTGGTTTTGCTTCGAATGTAGCTGTAAAATAGCTTCGGTTGATCGCTACTTTTGTTAATGATGTCCTCCTCAAACTGTTTTTGGGCTTCTCTCATTATTGTGTATTCGTTTCTTGCCTGTTTATAGTTGTTATATGCCCTCTCACTACTGTGTCTTCTGTATCTATTCCACAACAAGTCTCTTTTTCTTTTTATTTCCTACATTTTTTATTAAACCATTTCTTTATTGTCTCTTCTGCTTCTTTGTGCCGAGGGACGTAATTTTGGACTCCAATTTCATAAAGTTCACACACCTTTCCATATATAACATTTAAATCTTGTCCTCTAAGCTCTTTTTCCCAATCTATTTCTAAGAAGTATTTCTTTAGGTCATGGTAGTTTCCCTTTTTATAGTTAAGACTCTTTTTGTAACTTTCATTACTGTTAACTACGTCATATGCAATCCTGAACTTGCAATTTAATACCGCATGGTCGCTTTTGCCGAATGGGGGGTGATACATAATACTGTCAATATCATTTTCTTGCCTAGTAAATATAAGATATAGTACTGATGGTACATAGTCCTCTTTTTCTGATGCTTTCTTTTATGTTGTGTTAGGAAAAACTCCTGCACAAGGTACAGGAGCCTTTGGTCCCAACAGCTTTCCAGGCTTTTTATAACTAGAGTATTCCAATTTATATTTGTACTGAAATCTCCAGATATTATAATTCTTTCAGATTTCTCCTCTATTGTATGTAGTAATGTTCTTAAACTCTAAACTGTACTCTCTGCCAGGTCTTCATATTCAACTCTTTCCCAAATGTTAGATCTGGGTGGCATGTATAGATTTGCCACAATTATTTTCCCTTCAGACGTTTTAATCTCTACTGCGATCAGTTCTACCTGTGAGGGTATATCTTGTTCTATTTCTTTGACTTGCAGATTTTTCTTTAATATTTTAATTCCTCCTTTTTTTTTTTTTTTTTTAGCTCCTATCTCTTCTCCATATATTTCATTCCTCAGTGTTTAGGGTATCATTTGATATCCTTGATGTTAATTTTATTTCAGTTAGGCAGACAATATGTGGTTCCTCTTCTTTAATATAATCATTCATCTCTAGTAATTTAGATAACATTCCATCTACATTTGCGTACATAAACGTAATCATCTTGTTTACATGCTTGTCATGACTTTGGTCTACTACTTTCCTCCTTTTTATTCCCTCCTGTTTATGTACCACTTTCGTACCTTCAGTCCAATTACTTTGTTAAAAAAAAAAAAAAAATTTTCTCTTCCTCTGATCTTCCCTCGTTCTTTGATTTTGCCTCCTCCCTCTTCTCTTTTAGCAAACCCAGTTCGTCTTGAGTTAGGCATCTTTTTATCCATACATTTCTGAAATCCTCTTTTCCATAAGTTTGTTTGCATTTTTCAGTATTTCCTCCACAGTGTTTACACTGGAAGGTTACATTCAGAGGCCTTGATTTACTTCTCTCGTATTTCCCTAGCCTTTTGTGTTCTTTTATGTCTTTACTACAGATTTCCTCCGATACTTCCTTCAATATGTTCATTACATTTGCCATCTCCTTTTTGTCTCTCGAAATCTTATTTTTTTATTTCCTCCTCCTCAATACCAGTGATTACTATAGATTTGTTGATGTCTGCTGAATCTTTGACCAGTTTTGGATTGTTTTGGATTATTTTCTTTACTTCCTTTTTAATGCTCTTTTCTTCGACTTTTGCTTCTAAGTCTTTCTTTATTTTCAACATTTCAACATACGTGGTTTCTACATCATTTTTGTAGCTTTGCATTGCTTCATTCACCTGGGTTATCTTCTCCTCAATATCACCACTATGATCTATCACAGTGCTAGCCTGTCTAATTGTCTCTATCATTTTTGAACTCTTCCATAATACTCTCATGGTTGACAACTGTGCTTGCCATTTCACAAATATTCCTTCTGAGCGTACCAACCTCAACTAAAAGCTCATCTATTGTTGTGTCTTTCCTGTTAACTTCCTTTACTAATTTTTCATTTTCCTCCTTCTGTATGTGCAATTGCCTTTTGATTTCTTCCATTTC
Organism: Birgus latro; assembly: GCA_018397915.1. Classification (NCBI taxonomy): domain Eukaryota; kingdom Metazoa; phylum Arthropoda; class Malacostraca; order Decapoda; family Coenobitidae; genus Birgus; species Birgus latro. The sequence continues at coordinate 6,669 of JAGKTI010038178.1, read as the reverse complement.
ACTCTGAAATGCCTTCTCTAATCTGTTCACTGGTTCTACCAACTTGATGTGTGTCTCCATTTCCACAAGCAGGGACACCCACAGAAGTATTTGTGGTGGACGCACATATTGTAAAGAGGCCCAGTTTTCAGGACTAGGGGATGGCAAGCAAAGCGAACCTATTCATCTCTGTGTGTGTGTGTGTGTGTGTGTGTGTGTGTGTGTGTGTGTGTGTTTAAGTTCTGATCAATTTAAAATGCATTTTCAAGCTATCTACAGAGGTAAATTTAGGTGTAAAATAAAAGCTTACTTTGCATATACAGTACATGCATTATACTGTATCTGAAATTTACTTTATCCATGTAGCTGAATGATACAATACGTTGTTTCTGAGTCACTGTACTCAAGGTTTCTATAATTTATTTGGTAACTACATCGACATGAAGAAATCATTACGCCAAGTTATTAAGATAACAGAGATTATACTATCGAACGCTGAAATATAAGCAAGAGAGTGCATTTTGTAAACAAAACTCTGTTATGAAAAACACGTCACCCCTTTCATTAAAAAGAAAAATATACTAATAATGTGTCGTTCCTGTACTAATTTCTGTAAAAAAAAAATAATGTATAACAAAGTGTCAACTGCTTGTCAGTGAAAAATTCTCGGACTCTGAATAGAAGTCCTTTTTTTTTTTTTTTTGGCAATGGATCTAAGAGGCTGTCCAGCTTAGGTTAGTATTTAGTGTCACACCAAAAATATCAATAACAGAGGAAGTGGGAACATTTAAATTATTAAAAATTATGTGGGAGTCAGAAGGATTCAGTCGGTTAGAAAACTGAATTATTAGAAAATTCTGACGAATAGGACATAGCATATTTAACCTAACAATGAATAATGAATAGGCTATAAGGCGCAAATTGCGGCTATAGGCTACAGTGTCGTCATTCAAAAATACCATTTCTTCCTAAGGCCAAGAACACATATAGGCTTAGGCAGTCTAGATCAGGGTTCTTCAAAGTACGGGTCCTTTTGCTCAATGGGTCGCCACATCGTAACTAGATACATAAATAATAAGTGAAATGCATTAATCTGAAACTGCAAGGGAAAGAAAATGATGTATTCGGACACAGTGAGGAAGTAGAAACATTTAAGAAATCAATAATGCTGTGGTGGTGTTGATCGCCCTATTTACTACGGTATATGTTCCGAACACTTTTGCAGCATAGAAAACAGCATCAGTGAGGAAAATCTGGAGAAAATTAAATGCGATATATACAGCTACACCGTCATTCTTTGTCGGAGAGTTTTGAACAGTACTTTCCCAAAGATAAGTTACAAGATATAAGAGACAAGCACTGGGTAAAAGACCCTTACGCTTATGAAAGACCAGAGGCTGTTGTAGGGCTAAAACTAACACCTGATCAAGAAAATGAGCTTCTTCCTCTCACAAGTGATATATCATTAAGAATCACGCACAAGTCATCATCTCCGTCATCATTCTGGATAAGTGTTTCCAAGAAATATCCACATTTAAGCAAGGAAAGTATCTTGCTTTTGATACCTTTTACAACTAGGCTACATAGGCTACTTGTATGAAGCTGGTTTCTCAACCCTGACAAAACTAAAAAATAAACAGAGAAACCGACTCAGTCCTACAGCCGACATGCGTGTGGCGTTATCCTCCTGCAAGCCAGACTGAGGGAAAAAAAAAAAAGTTTACCGAGACGTGGCGGAGACGTACCTCCCTTAGGGTGGAGTGAGGAAACGGCTGAACTTTCCCTGTCGCTGGTTGGTCAGTGGAGTTCAGCAGAGTGGATAAATGTGACGGCGCTTACATTTTCCCCAGATATTTCCTAAGGTACCGCGTATTACTTATTGGAATTATTTCAGTCGCCATCTACAACGAATATGCTCTTATAAGAAATCATATCCCAGGCACATTGAACAGGTAAAGGCATACTATTTTTCTCTGCTTAGCTGCAATGTACACAGAACTTGTACATATTTTGTAATAATATTTCTATTACATAAAATTTACATTAGCACACTTTCAACATATGGAATTATTTTGAATCCACATATATATGTATATATACGGTATGTGTACATGCTTATGCAATGTATGCATGTATGTATGTATATATGTATGTATGTACTAGTAAAAAGTTTTCAAACCAGAGGGAGGGAGGTATGTACAACAGCTGTGCAACAGGGTCGTGAAGATAATACATAAAATGAAACTGGGTCGCGATGAAAAAAGTTTGAAGAACACTGGTCCAGAACATGGTAAGGCTGAGTGTGGAGCCTGCAGAGTGTAGCACCGAAAATCCGAAATGACAGTTATCCCTAATGTTCAAAGAATATCCATATCTTCTATTACTGTGGTACTTCACAATGGTTTTATTTCCCTACTTTTAGGCTATCCATCCAGGCTATGCATCTCTTAGCCAAATGAATTGGTTGAATTGACGGCTGCTGCAATTCCCCAATACCTAGAAAAGTAACTGTAAATTCTTTTGGAGGCTGGAGGCATAAAAAATGCAAAAACAGATTCCTAAGAGATGTATAGCATGTTATAAAACAAAGAAATAAATTACCGCCTTCTTCGTTGCTTCTCTGATTGTAAACAATGAATGTTATCCAGCATTCGAAAGGCATAAAATTACAATAATAATAATAATAATCGATTGTCGTGTGAGTCTCTCATATAGGAAATTAACCAGTAATAAACCCATTGTTTTATCAAAGAATCATTCTGTAATGAAGGAAAATTATTGTAATGTTCCCTTATTCAAATAATTATTTTTATTGAAAGTAACAGCTTTCTGAGAGACAAAGAGGCCGCATTACGCCATGTTCATCCGCATTAAGTAGTCACCTGTGTATATAGTATCGTACATTTAAAATAGTGTAANATAGATTTTTACGTCAACTGTGATACTAGCGAACAGAGTTAGTTTAGAAATGATGTATTTAGTTGGAAAGTATCGTATTGTTAATAAGGTTAGGAAAATAATTTGAAAGCCGCTCCGAGCGCTGCTGAGTTTGAAAGAGAGGTAGCAAGCGTCGGGGACCAGAGTTAGAACTGAGCCGTGGTGCCAGGCAGACGTGTTTTCGAGAGATGTCCATATTTCTTCCCTTTCGTGCTGAGGAGTTTAGAGATGGGGAGTGTCCTGCGAGTTTGCTGAAGAGTTTGGGAGATGGAGAGTGTCCTAGGAGTGTAGCTGTGTCGCTAATTAATGCAGGGTCGGAGGACAACAGGATTTCTGTGTTGGAGGTTAGCCATGGCGAAGCGCTGGGACTTGCATCATCAACTGGTGGGTAACATGTGCTCTCCGTATTACTCCCAGACGCGTACTCATACTCAGTTTTGAGAAGTTAAGTGAAGCCTTGATTATCAAACCAACTTTGTGAATTGTTTTGGGTCCCAACCTACATGAAACAGAAATAACTAAGCGAGAATACACACGGGTGTTAAAAAGCCGTTCGGACCGTTGAGTGAGAAACTTTTAAATTTAGAGAATGTTCTGGCAAAGATTGTGGCACTACTATTCTTTCAGTTTCGTCATTATTTTGAAATGTGAGGAAAAGGGAAGGTGTATATCTCTCAGTTATATTTAAGGTATATTTCTCTCAATTATATATATACTGTACAAGGTATCTCTCAATCATATAAGGTAAATCTGTGGAGTGAATAACAGATTACTGGAAGTATGTTTTTCTTTTGTTGAGGATTGTGAAATGCTTGATCTCTATTTTGGAGTATTAACTGTGATTTGAGTAACCTTTTCACTGGCATCCGCCTATAGTCAACTTTCATATAAGAATTTTTCAATAGAATGACCAATCTTAGATATCGGTGTAAGCAGGGGGCCGAAATTTAAAATAGTGTTTGTTTATTTGCTACCCCCATGGTCATATCCATGCTCCGTTATATCTTGGAAGGGAACCTTTATGTCGATGAAGGATGGTATTAGAGGTTTATAACATGGTTTATCAAGAGTACGCCCAGAGGGTGGTGTGTTGATTGTAATTGAAATGATTTTCTGGTATATTTAGAATGTTAATACCTGATCTGACTCGTCCCTAACGAAGTGATGTCATATAATATTTTGTCCAACCAAGTGTGAACCAGTCACTATTGAAATTCTTTTCCATTCTTGCATTTTATTTGAGTTTTTGGAGCATGTAATAAAATCCTTGTAATCCCGAATTCATACTGGTCTTCTTCCTTCTCCTGCTCATGAAGACTGTACATGACTTTTTGGTAATAATGGTACAATATTTTTGTTGAGAGTGTACTGAGGTAATTCACACAGAGGAGAGAACTAGTGAAGAGGAGACTACTCATGTTCCATCGAAATCCAGTGGACCGAGATTCTCATGATTTATGCAGTAAGTATCAAGGTCCATGTTTGTCCCTAACCTGTTACAGGCCTACGGCTGCTCAGGCCACTCGCTACCCTTGTTCTACCCCTATTGTCCCGAGCATAACCCGTAGGCTGATCCCAAGAAAATGTAATATTAATTCTCCATCACAAGGCTGGTGGCTTATTCGGTTTTAAAATTATATTTCTCATCATATATTGATGGCAGACAGTTATAGAAAATACAAAATTAAATCAACATTGTTATTTTCTCAATACATATTGTATTTTCTGCAATACAATTCGGGTGACCAATTATCCAAAATATCAGAGATATCTAAATACAGCATTCGACTTTGTATAAAACAAGATTATGGTAACTAAAGAAAACCATCCCGAACGTAAGGACAGGGATAACTATTTAATTTTCTATGAAAGAGTCTATTACATTGTGTGTTCTTTCATTACTTACATAATGATGAAATTATCAAATTCTTTTAATGATGATTGAGTTTATGTATAGGTAACATATTTGATTATATTATACAATTTATTGTTGTTCAATATGAGGTTTACTTAAGTAAGGTTGAGGAGATTTCCCTAACAGGGCCCCAGCGGGCTCTTTCTTGCCTGGGGGCCATAAAGTGGACGCACGTGCGTCCGGGGCGTCCGCTTGGGGGCGCCCGTGTCAACCAGTTCTGGGTAGAAATCATCATCCTGCTTTCTACCTTTATCCCTTTTCTTAGCTCCTTCCACATTTACTTTACTAAACATGGTGCTCATCTTGTGTTACTTTGAGGAAGAATGTAGTACGGTTACATTCCTGCACGCCGTAGACAAAACACTAAACAGCTGATTCGCTTGTTCGGCGCATCTGCACTATTTGTTGCATTCTATTTTTAGAACAACACTTTTTACTTAAACTTTATCTTTTATATTAGAACAATATTTAGTTGGACCTAGTACAGAGCTTGACTCATATAAAGATACTTTTTAGGTATGGGCTATTGGGAGCCGATTTGTCGTGGTGGATCGGAGCGGCACGTCTGTAAGTCTCCGCTGTGCCCCGAGTGTGTGTGTGTGCTGCATTAACTCCTAGGCTATTAGATGGATTTGAAGGAAAATTACCAGGTGAGTTCGGCTGGTTACTGGATAGGTTTTCCACCACATACAATTTTGCAAACATGATTTTCAGGGAGGTCAGCCCCCCTTACCAAATTAAAAATTCTTAGGAAATAGTGAAAGGGGGCCAGATATAACACTGATATCGTAGTACATGTTATACAATGGACTCCCAGCGTATTGCGATATTTAGGGAGGGTTATCCCCCCTCATGACTCCTGGGGAGGCAGCCCACCTCCCAAATACGAAAACGATCAGAAAAAAAAAAACGAAGGTTAGCAAATGGATTTCAGCAGAATTTCTCTGGCCAGTTCGTCTGGTGCCTTAATAATGCCTTCGACTATTGTTACGGACGTGTATATTAAGGTGCACTCTTAACCCTTAAATTAATCACCAAAAGGGATAAGGTAAAGTTCACACGAAAACTAACTTAACTTTACTGTACACTATAACACACACATCCGGAAACCGATTCCGGTTCGGATTACAAAGAGAAAAATGTACAAATAGCTCTGCGTAATACAAATATAAACTAGGTATTCTTACCTAAACAGATCACAGCTCAGTGGAGCGTAGGTACACAAACGATATTCACAGATATCCAACACGAGTGGCTTGGAGACAGGGTAAAAACCAAGTATAAATCACACACAAGTATAGGTGAGAGAAATGAATAAATTATACAAGTGTAGATGGAGTAGTGAATAAACTAATAAAGGTGCAAAACAATGTCTTTTGAAATTAACGTCACATATTAAGCAAAAAGAAACTAAGAGGGAAAGTGTAATAAAATGTGACAAACAAAGTACATGACTGTACAAAGACGTGTGAATGTGTCTCTTGAAAAATGACTTTAAAAGTGAGCTCTCTCTGCTAGATCAAGCTTATAAATGGTCGTATCTTCGCCTCTTTCGGTTATTTAGCCATTAGGCGTTTAGAATAATAATCTACAGCCACTCAAACAGTGCTAGTACCTCATACGACCCATGAGAGCCTTACTCAGCTCACCCATAGCCAATTACAAGCCATCAAGAAAGACAGAGAAAGATTTAGCCTATTTTGATTGGCCATACTCTGAAAATACGCTCCGCCCCTCTCAAGCTTACTTTACTTTCTCACGGACAAGGAGCAGTTAAACTGGGAAATAGGATCTTTGTGATAATCTCCTAGTGTATTTCCAGTGAACCTTTTTGACCG
>JAGKTI010038177.1:0-10767 GCA_018397915.1 Birgus latro | reverse complement strand
GGCCTTGGTCACCTAATGGTGGCTGTCCATGCTGCTCGATCTGTGGCAGCCTCCATGTTCAGTCCCTTAACCCTTAGGTCACACTTAATGACCCTGTCCCATGTCTTTCTTGGTCAACCCCTCGCAACCCCACCCGAAATATTAACACGTCTCACCTTCTGCACCCAATCATCATCCCCCATCCTCTCCACATGCCCAAACCATCTCAGTCTGTCTCTCCTCATAGCACCAGTACTCTCCAGTCCCATCCTACCTCTCAACACTTCCATCGTAAACCCAGCCCCCCCAGGCCTTGGATGCAAGGATGCACTGCACATCCACCTAATCCTTGTCATTTCTGTACGTTTGAGCCTGCGAATTTCCTCTTCCTTTACTGCCCAGGTCTCACTACCATACAGCATCACACTCCTAACACATGCTGCACACAAAGACCTCTTAGCACATAGGGAGAGTCCTCTCAGTGTCAAGAGAAGCAACAGCTCCCTGAACTTCTTCCAACCACTTCTCAGCCTGGCCACAGAGCTAGCTCCAGCCCCACCTCCAGCACATAACAGGTCTCCCAAATAACAAAACTCTTTCACACACTCAAGAGACTCACCAGCAAGTTCAATCCACCTGCTCTCCCCGACAAGCCACGCATAAAATCAGCATTATCTCGCAGTCTACCTCTAATACCGGTACATCTCTTGTGCACCCATTTATCACAAACATTGCACAATATGGAATTATTTCTCACGCCCTTGTGGCAAATTGCACGTGGCTACTCTCCATCTTCTTTAACTGTACCACCACCAGCCCTAGATATCATCACTTGTTTTATCTCCATTTACCTTTAAGCCCTTGTGCCCCATACCATCTGTCCACTTTCTAAATCTTTCCTCTGCCTTCCTTTCATTCTCTGCAATCAACACCAAATCATCAGCATACAACATCTCCCACAGAAGTCCATTTTTGAAGTCACGTGAGAAGGCTTCAGGTACCATGATAAACAACAAGAGACTCAAAACTGACCTCTGATGCTCACCAGCATTCACAGAAAACTCATCACTCAAATCTCCATTCACTCTTACCTGGGTGCGAGCACCCACATACATGGCTGTAACCACCCTAACTAACCACTCTTCCAACCCATGCTTTCTCATTGCCCACTTCACCGCCTCTCTAGGAACTCTGTCAAAAGCCTTTGCGAAATCAAGAAAAAATACAGTACCCGTTTGTTTCTAATATATTTTTCCTGAAGCTGTCTAACAATGAATATGACATCAGTGGTCCCCCTGCTTGGCATAAACCCAAATTGCATCTCATCAATATTCACTCTCTCTAATCATATTTACCTTCTAGAACTCTCTCCATTACCTTCATTATCTGATCTAAAAGCTTTATACCTCTATAATTTCCTCTTTCCAGGGCATCATCCTTCCCTTTGTACACATTTCAATTACACTCTTCAGCCAATCATCTGGGACAACACACCCATATATAATCATATTTATCAGGTCAGTGACTAACCTCACCCCAATATCTCTTGAGGCCTTCAACATTTCGGCAGTCAGCCCAGACACACCTGCTGCCTTCCCCACCTGCATCCTGCCTATTGCCTCACTCACAGTAGCAGCTTCAATCAAAGGCCAAGGGCCAAACACTGGATCTGCTGGCTCCAAACCTTCCCTGTCCCAATCAAACTCCTCATTCAACAATCAACTATAATATTCTCTCCATGCATCTTTAATATCCCCACTGTTCACCACTACCCTTCCTTCATCAGTCTTCACACACTGCACACCCACAATATCCCGATTATCCCTCTTCACCTGATTTGCCACCTTGAATATCATATTTTTCCTTTCCACATGGTTTAGGTTATCAAGTAGATGTCTGTGACTCAGACATCACCCTGTATACCTCTCTTCTAGCCCTACGCTTGGCAGCCAAGTATTCCTTCTTGTTACTACCCTTCTTCCATTCCCGGAAAAGCCTTCTTTCCTCCTTAACTGCACCTTCTACACCCTCATCCCACCACCAAGTTACTTTATGTCTTGGTGGGCCTCTTATCCAACCGTATATTGCATCAGTAACTCTCAAAGGTTGTTCTTGAGGGCTCTGTACTTTTCATTAACGCCTCTGTCTGTGGCTCTGTTCAGCCACCACTCTCATCTCGCTATAGAAGGCATCCCTTACTGCTTGGTTTTCCAGCTTCCATATTTTCCTCCTAGGTACATAAGTCCTCTTTTTCATCACTCGTTCTTTAAGCACCATGTTATAAATTAATAATTTGTGCTACTTCATGCCTCCTCGCTTCCTATAACTTCAGCATCCCTTACAAACCTCCTATCAACCTTCCTGTCCAGAAAATAGTCTATCTGACTGCTATTTCCCCCAGACTCATACCTAATCAACCTGCTCTCTTTTTTCTTAAAATGTGTGTTGCACACAATCATGTTCATTGCCTCCTTAAACTCAAGTATCCTCTCCCCTTCTGCATTTCTTATACCATATGCACATCTCCCTTTTACTCCTTCATAACCTTGAGCTGCTTCACCTACATGACCATTTAAGTCCCCTCCCAAAACACTATCTCATCATCCCCTATACCACCTACTTTACGTATTAAGTCATCCCAAAATCTATCCTCAACCTTATCCAAGCCTGCCTGTGGAGCATATGCCGATATAATTGCAGTCCACCGAACAAAATTTTCACTACCAATATCCTGTCACTTACTCTCATACAGTCAAAACATATTCCACCCATTTCTTCACAACCAACACACCCACACATCCCCATATCCGTCTGTCCTCCCTTGCCAAAACAACTTAAGTAGCAATCCTTCCCAACAATCTTTCTGTTGATCGATCCCTATACTGGACTTCCTGCAAATTTGCCACATCCACCCACCTCCTGCCAAATGCCTCAGCGACTTCCCCTGCTCATCCCCTCAAACTTCCTACATTCCATGAACCCACTCTCATCCCCCTGGGCAATTTAATGTCCTCAGGCTTGCTTTGAAGCTTATTCTTGTATTTAGTCATAGTCAGTAATAATAAAGGAGGGAGGTAGACATACCACAGGCCCCACGCACTGCACAGTCCCAGGTCCAGGCAATGGATCTGGGACCCCTAGCCCACCAGCTTACCAGTGGCTGTGGTATTGGCGTCAGGTCACTCTGCCAGGACAGCTGCAGGGACACCCTCCAAGTGTGCCTTGGCATTGTAACTGCCCCACCATTATGCACCCACTGATAGGGCAGCCTCCTGGGGTGCTGCTCTCAGGTTCGGGCCTCTCTCTATTGGGCAGAAGCGGCAGCCTGGGAACCACAATGCCTTTTACCCTCTAGTACAGGTTCGAGCCCCATCTCGCCCCGGACCCATGATCTGTTCCAGCAGAACCCCCGTCACGCCTCCCCCCAAAAGTCCACCACTAGGTAGCGGGAGCAAAGTTTTCTGGCCGCATGCCCTTGCTGGCGTCAGCCCGTGTCACAGTGTGGTGTGCTGTGTTCTATGTAAATCGCATGTGGTGTAGTGCGTAAGATAGTTAGAAGAAATGTTTGGGAGAGTATGCTGGTCTACTCTTCATGTTATTGTCACACTAAAAAGGTCAGTAAAGGGGGATGGTTAGGTAGTTAGTGAAACAGGAGCTCCAGCTCTCCCTATCACCAGCATTCCCATTCCCCTTGGGAGTACCACCCTGTTTGGCCAGTGCTCTCTCTCTCTCTATAAAATAAAGGTTTCATAACATCAAAGGTCCAAAGTGTGTGTTGGGGGGTAAGCATCAGTTTTAGCAGAGGCATCCGGTATTTTGACTGTTTAGATATGGCAACTGATGAAAACACATGGATGAAAGTCATTCTTTTTTTCTAATTAGCAAACATTTTTGTTCCATTTCATCCCCTAAAATTGCAAAATGAATGTGGGTTAGAACTAGGTGAGGCACGAGAAATGACTGATAACCATATGCTCAGTCAGTTGGAAATGTATTGGGATGCACAAAAATGAGCAAAGAATGTGGAAGTGAACGCTAACTTATGTGAACACATGGATGAAAGAGTTTTTTTTTTTTTTTTCTAACTAGCAAATATTTCTGTTCCATTTCCTCCACTAAAACTGCAAAACCCATCTTGGATGTGGGGTAGAACTAGGTGAGGCACAAGAAAGGACTGATAACAATATGCTCATTTGGGTGGAAATGTGTCGGGAAGCATGAAATTGAATGAAAGATGTGGAACCAAACACTATCTTACCAGAATACATGGATGACTTTTTTTTTTTTTCCTGATTAGCATGATTTTTGTTCCATTTTGTCCCCTGAAATCGCGAAACCCATTAATTTCCGTTTAACCCTACGACCTTGAATGTGCCCAGGATGTAAGCCAGCCAGTTATGTGAATATGGAGGGTGACATAACTGCACATGACTTTCAAATTTCGTTGCCATGCTAGCTAACTTCCTGCATTAGCTCGAGTTTTTCTGCGGATTGATATAACCTATCTCGTTATTCTCCATGCATTAGGAAAAAAATGTTTTATTCAACTGCGTGTTATTCAAGGATTGAGTGTATGTTGGTCACCACCACCACCACTTCAGGATTATATCTTACAGAGGAGAAAGCTTAAAAGTGAAAGAACTATTGATCAGTGCTTCCAGTGAAATGGGTATCACAATCATGCACACATCATTCAAGCCTTTTTATTGTTGACTCCTCACAACACTAATCATTGGCATTTATATTTTGTATTTTTCTTAACAGATGCATTTCATATGCACCTGTCAGCTATGATGCAGAAATAAATATTTAAATAATTAAAAATCAGTGCCAAACCTCTGCCATGCATTTCTCCATGGGAAGGATTGCTACTATAAGTTGTTTTGGCAGGGGGGGACTGACAGATATGGGGGTGTGGGTGTGTTGGTTGCGGAGAAATGGGTGGAATATGTTATGAATGTTATGAGAGTAAGCGATAGGATATTGGTAGTGAAAATGTTGTTCGGTGGAAGGATGATTGCAATTATATTGGCATATGCTCCACAGGCAGGGCTTGATGAGGTAGAGAAGGATAGAATTTGGGTTGATTTAATACATGTAGTAGGTGGTATGGGAGATGATGAGATCGTGGTTTTGGGAGGGAATTTAAATGGTCATGTGGGTGAAACAGCTCAAGGTTAAGAAGGAGTCCATGGGGGATGTGCATATGGTGTGAGAAATGCAGAAGGGGAAAGAATACTTCAGTTTGGGGGGGCAATGGACATGATTGTGTGCAACACACATTTTAGAAAAAGAGTAGGTTGATTATGTACAAGTCAGGGAGAAATAGCAGTCAGATAGATTATTTTCTGGTCAGGAGGGTTGATAGGAAGTTAGTGAGGGATGTTAAAGTTATAGGATGTGAGGAGTGTGTGCAGCAGCACAGACTGTTGATTTGTGATATGATGCTTAAAGAACAAGTGATGAAAAGGAGGACGTATGTACCTAGGAGGAAAATATGGAAGCTGGAAAACCAAGCAGTAAGGGATGCCTTCTATAGTGAGATGAGGAGAGTGGTGGCTGAACAGGGAGCCATAGATAGAGGCATTAATTAACAGTACAGAGCCCTTAAGAACAATCTCTTGAGTGTTACTGATGCAATATGCAGTTGGACAAGAGGCCCACCAAGACATAAAGTAACTTGATGGTGGGATGAGGGTGAAGAAGCTGCAGTTAAGGAGAAAAGAAGGCTTTTCTGGGAATGGAAGAAGGGTGGTAACAGGGAGGAATATTTGGCTGCCAAGTGTAGGGCTTGAAGAGAGGTATACAGGGCGAAGTCTGAGTCACAGAGACTTTACTTGATAACCTAAATCATGTGGAAAGGAAAAATATGATATTCAAGGTGGCAAATCAGGTGAAGAGGGATAATCGGGATATTGTAGGCAAGCAGTGTGTGAAGAATGATGAAGGAAGGGTAGTGGTGAACAGTGGGGATATTAATGATGCATTGAGAGTGCATTATAGCCAATTTTTGAATGAGGAGTTTGACTGGGACAGGGAAGGTTTGGAGCCAGCAGATCCAGTGTTTGACCCTTGGCTTTTGATTGGTGCTGCTGCTGTGAGTGAGGCAATAGGCAGGATGTGGGTGGGGAAGGCAGCAGGTGTGTCTGGGTTGACTGCTGAAATGTTGAAGTCCTCAAGAGATATTGGGGTGAGGTTAGTCACTGACCTGATAAATATGATTATATATAAGTGTGTTGTCCCAGATGATTGGCTGAAGAGTGTAATTGTAAATGTGTACAAAGAGAAGGGTGATGCCTTGCAAAGAGGAAATTATAGAAGTATAAAGCTCTTAGACCAGATAATGAAGGTAATGGAGAGAGTTCTAGAAGGTATGATTAGAGAAAGAGTGAATATTGATGAGATGCAGTTTGGGTTTATGCCAGGCAGGGGGACCACTGATGCCATATTCATTGTTCAACAGCTTCAGGAAAAATATATTGGAAAGAAAAGGGAATTGTATTTTGTTTTTGTTGATTTGGCAAAGGCCTTTGACAGAGTCCCTAGAGAGGTGGTGAAGTGGGGAATGAGAAAGCTAGGGTTGGAAGAGTGGCTAGTTAGGTTGGTTACGGCCACGTATGTGGGTGCTCGCACCCAGGTAAGAGTGAATGGAGATTTGAGTGATGAGTTTTCCGTGAATGCTGGTGTGCATCAGGGGTCAGTTTTGAGTCCCCTGTTGTTTATCATGGTGCTTGAAGCCCTCTCACTTGATGTAACACCCCTCTCTTGATGGTTGAAGGAAAGTCCTGGAGTAGCTATTTACAGCCTTTAATGTGGAGCACAGAAATATAGGTGTTGCCTCTCTGATATCAGCCCTCGACTGGCTAGACACATGGAAGTGGTTTCTGGCTAGCCTGGGAACACTGCTAATGCTGCAGTTTTGGATACAGTGGGGGGGGGGGCATACAGTGGGAGGGTATACAGTGAGGGAGGCATAATACATATACATATAAGGGGAATGGTACAATACTCCCCGGGGTGGTTGAGATGGTGTCTCCTGACACTAGAGAGAAGGTATATGGGGTGGTTCATATGACTATGGGAGGCGGGAGATTTGTACAGGTAGGGAGTATGATACAGGGGAAGAAGGGAGGGATTATGATACAGGGGATGGGAGGGAGTAAGTATGATACAGGGGTTGAAGGGAGGACATGGCCATGTCAAAGGGATGGAAAACTAGTGATATACACTGTTACAAGGGGAGGTATGTTGATATAAGATACACATAGAGTCATGTTGATATATGATACAAGGAGTAAATAGAGTATGCGGTCACGCATGTTCTTAGATCTATATAAGTACTGTAGATAACACTCGTGAAATAGGGTACACGTCTTTCTTTCTTTTTTTTCAATGTTAGTTTCTATTTGGCACACATTACTGCATCAGAGATATGTCAACATTTGCTGGTGGTACTTTTTCTGTCCACAGTTTATGCAACTTATCAGGTGGCATAGGTAGTCACTGAATGGGAGGGCACTTAATCCTGGGGAAGGCATACTTTGCCAGTAGCCAGTCTGATTTCCTGTAGTCTGCGTTCCATTTTCCGGGCACAACAGTGCACTGCACAGATTATGAGTAGAAAACCTATGAAAGAGATGACCACAGGGCGAAACACAATGGTTGGATGAACCCATGAACGGCTGAGGGCCATAGAAAATTGATCCATAATGAAGTCACTTTCGTTGAGGAATGTTAGCATACGCATGTTGGGGGAGATAACGGTAATGTTAGTAGATGGCAGGTTGGAAGGCATGTCTATTGGTTGGAAGATGTCATAGGAGTGTTTACGGACTGACTGGTGATAGCGAGTGGCATAAGTGATGACCGTCTCTGATTTGACGGTACAATAGTCCGGTGCTTTATAGAGACCACGAGCGGGTACAGAGCGGACCGAAGTACCAGGACACATGATGGTGACAGAGATTGGGACAGTGAAGAAGAAGTACTGGACGTGGTTGAGGTGAGCATGGTGGACTGGGAGTACAGGAGCTGGAACAAAGGAACAGGCCGAGTATATGGAATGATTACGAACTAAAGCAGACTCACAGGGTGTAGCGCTGCTAGGGAAGATAGCGAAAAGGTGGGCAGCACAGAGACGAGAGGTAGGGGTGAAGGAGGAACACTGCTGGAGGTAGGTTTTAGAAAGGAAGGCAACTGAAAGATGGTCATGGGATAGGAGGAAATATTCTGAAGGAACAGAGACTTGCAATAAGGAGTTGTTGTACCGGAAGGGGAAGGGAATGATGTGGAAAAGGTTGAAGGTGATGTCAGAACGGAGAGGGATATGGATGATGACGTATGTAGTGAGAAGAGTGGCCTCGAGAACTGGATAGTAATATTCGAGAGAGGAGTAGGGGAGTACAGGGGATAAACTGAAAGTAGAGTGAGCCCATTCTAAAACAGAGCGGAGAGCTGAGATAGGTACTAAGTCTGCAGTGACACGTCCATTAATAGCATCGACTAGGATACGAACCAGGGTAGTGACATGAGAGAAGAGAGAGTCAATGGCTAGTTGGAGATTATCCATGTTGAGTTTGAGATAAAAGAACTGAGAAATAACATTGAGATTAGAGAGGTGTTGTTTGAAGATGTTGGTGAAGTTGTTCAGAGTGGAAGTTACTTCATTTAGGTGGGTTGTAATCTTCTGTAACATAGTGTGTTGGACTTTGACGACTCAGTGTTGAGATTCTAGGGCGGAAGCTAAATGAGCTAGGTCAGATTTGAAGCCGGAAAGGTCACGGGCTGTAGCGACGCCAAACAATCCCCTGAGAATCTCACCTCTGAGGTCAAAGAGACCTCGTTTCACACGAGAATGACCTACGGGTGGCTGAATGGAGAAAGTGTCATTGAGCTCAGTGAATTTATGAGAAATGTACTGCAACTGCCAGGAGAGTGGGAGGAAAAGATGATATAAATACTGATTTGGGTTGTGTTTCCCCATGAGGGCTGTGAGGTAGGTCTTGATTTTGTGGAGCTGGTGCCCGTAGGCAGGCAGGGCGATGGCTATGTCGGCCAGGGGTGCAAGAGTGTAGGTCAGGGAGACTACATCTTCTATGCATTACCTCGCCTCCCGAGTCGACCAAGGCCCCGGGACATACTCCACCATCGTCCTCACCCGACCCAGACCTAGGAGGGTCAGCACTGCCAGCAGGTAGACCGCTAACATCATACCTAGAAGATTGGGTGAGAATTAATGGGAGAGTTCCTGGAGAGGTTGATGAGCGGAACGCAGTTTGGATCGATACTGATTGGTTGATGAATGAGTAGGTGTAGGTGGAGAGGAAGGAGACTGATGGATAGGTGGAGATGGGGTGGATTGAGGGATTTGTGGAGTAGGAGGGAGAGCAGTAGGTTGTGCAAGTGATTCTTCCAACACTAGACCCCATGGAGCACGTTTCAGATCGTCAGCATGGACCCACTTAGTGTCTGTAGTGGAGAGGTCTTGGATGTGGAACTTGTTGGCTTGTTTATTCAGTACGTGATGGGGGCCGGTAAATTTGTCATCCAATTTAGAGGTATGCGTATGGGAATGAGCATAGACTAGATCACCAACGTCGATAGTGATAGGAGAGGCAGATTTATGTTGGCGTTTAATCATGTCCTCCTTAGATGAAGCGAGAGTGGATGTTACATACTGATGGATTGTTTGGAAGTTGGACAATTTTACTTTGACATAGTCAGCCATTGTTATAGATGGGGTCTGGCTTTGAGGATAACAGGGTGTATGGTAGGTGTTTGTCAAAACCAAAGAGAACAAAGAAGGGAGATTCGCCAATGGAAGCATTGATGGAGCAATTGATTGAGGATGCCACTTGGGGAATCCAGTCATCCCATGTCGAACTGTGGGAGCCTAAGTGTCTGAGGGACTCTTAAGATTTTTCTATTGTGGCACTCTACAAGGCCATTGGAAGCCGGATGGTTAGGTATGATACTGCATTTATTAATTTTAAAGTGGTGACAGATCTCCTCCAGGAGGCTGTTGTTGAACTCAGTACCATTGTCAGTGAGGATGGTATATGGTGTACTGAACGGGCAAATTACGTGATCTACGAAAGCACGTGCAACACTCTTCACGGTCTTATCTGAGAGGGGGATGAGGACACAGTAGCGTGAGAAGTGGTCGACTGCTACAAACAAATACTCTGCGCCTGATTCTGTAAGAGGGAGTTTGAGAAGATCGATGGACACTGTTTCCCATGGGCTTGACAGGATTGGATATTGTAAGAGCGGTGCAGGTAAGCCGGTGGAACCTTTGTGGTGGTGGCATGAGATGCAAGAGTCACAGTGCGCATTGATATCGCGACGCATGGTTGGCCAATAGTGCTCGAGACGTGCTTGGCGCAAGCATCGGTCTTTACCTGGATGGGATGCGTGAGGTGTATCATGAACGACGTGAAGGACCACAGATATCAGGTCAGTAGGGACAACGAGTTGGTGTACTTCTCTGTTGGGTAAATCCTTTCCAGTAAGGAATGTTTTTCTGTACAAGAGACCATCTTTGAGTATGAACTCATCTAGTGGTACTGGGAGAGCAGGTAAGGTCGAGGCATCTCCTGATTCAAGGAAATAAACTACTTGTGACCACATGGAATCTTTGCGCTGAGAGTTGTGAACATCCTCTGATGTTAAGGTTGTGCTGTCAGTGACCTTGGGCTGCAGGGACGTGACAGGTGCGGCTACATGACGTGAGAGGGCATCCGTGACTACGTTCGATTTTCCTGGGACATACTGAAAAGTGGGATTGAA
>JAGKTI010038176.1:0-10767 GCA_018397915.1 Birgus latro | reverse complement strand
AAGTTAACAAGATACATTTGCACTGGTGTTACATGTGGACTGAGAAAAAGTCATACATGTGTTTTCAAAGTTTGTCCTAAAATTTGGGGGTTGTCTTGCCAACGGGAGTGGTTACTTAAAGACGGAACCATGTGGGTGACTTTGAGATCCAGGAGTGAAAAGGGGTAGTGGTAGTAGTAGTAGTAGTAGTAGTTGTTCCCTAGGCAATCTGGCCGAATAGCCCTGAGTCCCTAAGGAAGGCCATGGCCGAGACCGGGCTTTCCCACAGAGCTCTCAAGGAGTGTATGTTGTGTTGTTGGCGTAGGTGATTGTGTGCAATACAGACTTCCATGATGTGCTTAATAGTATGGGGTGCTGTGTTACATCCTGGACAGGCAGCGACGGAGTCATTCAGCCTCTTCTGATAACTTAAGAGGGCTGGATGATGCCCACATCTCAGCCTGCCCACGTGGACCCTGTCCTCACGGGGGAGATAGCGTTCTGAAGGATGGATATCAGGAGGCCGTGCATGCAGCTGTGTGTTGTCTCTGAGTGACTGAATGGAACGGCGAGTGATCTGAGTATGAATATGCTTCTGGAAGCTGGTCTGAGGCGGGCAGGGGGGAAGAGATGATAGTATTTGTGTATGATATCGTATGTTGGGTGTTGTTTTGATGTTCCTTGGTGTGCGTGGATGTGCTGCCATGCAGTGTAGTGGATGTTATGGGTTTGTGGAGGCTGCAGCGAGAATTTGGGTGCCTCGCATGTCTAGATGATCCTTGACTTTGAGGACTTTGGTTTCTTGGTGTAGGTGGTCTGTAGGTGTAGTAGATGTGCAGCCTGTGATTATTTTTAGCGCCTTGTTTTGTATGGCCTGAAGAGTGTTATAGTGTGTTTTAGTGAGGTTAGGAGCCCAAGCAGGGCTTGAATAATTCGTCACTGAACGTATATATTGTTTGTATACTGTGGTGGTGGTTTCTTTGTTGTGTCCAAATGTTGTATGGGCAAGTGACTTCAAGGCATTGAGTCTAAGTGTTAGTTTATTTTTGATGTTTGTGATGTGTTGTTTAAATGACATTGATGTATTGCATGTTACACCAAGGATTTTGTGTGTGTGTGTGTGTGGTAGGGGAGTGTTGTCTATGGTGAGGTGTGGAATGTGACTGTGTTCTGCCGTCCAGTTTGTGAGAAGGGTCACTGTAGATTTGGCTGGGGCTATTTTGAGTCTGTTTGTGGTGAACCATTCGTGTAGTGTGTTGAGGTAAGGTTGGAGGATGTGTGCGGCTGTGTTTGCGTTTTGGTGTGTGCATGTAAGTGTTATGTCGTCTGCATAGGAAGCTGTGTATTTGTCGTGTGTGGGGTGTGGGTATGTCATGCATGTATAGGTCGAAGAGTGTAGGAGACAAGACAGACCCTTGGGGGACACCATTTGTGAAGTTTCTGATGTCCGAGGACTGACCAGCAAACGTTACATGTGCATATCTCCCTGCTAAGTAGTTTGCCAGCCATCTTTTTGTGTTATTGAGCATGTTTGTGTTGAATATTTTGTTTGTGAGGTTGTGGCGGGGGATGGAATCAAAAGCTTTACTAATGTCTAGTGTGACAAGGAGTGTTCTATGTGGTGGTCTAGCTGAATTCATGCCATCAAAAACTCTCTGTGTGAGGTCTCTAAGAAGAGTGTTAGTGGAGTGTAGTGGCCTAAAACCATGTTGCGATGGGGCTAGGGGGGTGTGAGGTGTAACTAGTTGTAGTACCAGTCTTTCAGTGACTTTGGAGAGGGTGCAGAGGAGTGTGATGGGGCGGTGTGAGGCAGGTAATGTGGGGTCTTTGTTGGGTTTGGGGATAGTGATGATAATGCCACGCTTCCAGATGCTGGGTATTATGCTGTGTGAGTGGCTGTAGTTTGATATGTTGGTGAGTGCTTGTATGCCTTGTGGTCCAAGGTGTTTAAGGTGTATGTTGCTTATGTTGTCTGGTCCACAGGCAGATGAGTGCTTAAGGTTGCTGGTGATGTGCTTCGTCTGGTTGTAAGTGAAAGGTGCGAAGTTTGGGTCTGTGGGGAACTGTCTCTTACGTCGGATGATACGTCGGTCGTCACGATGGGGGTTTAGGTGGCTGACATGTGAAAAGTGATTGATGAGAGTGTTTGCTTGTTGTTTGTTTGAGGGTATGGTGTCTTGTTGTTGTGATGGCAGCGTGTGATTGAGTAGTGTTGCTGTTGGAGAGTGTGATGCTGTTTAGTGTTTTGTAGAGTTTGCTGGTGGTTGTTTTGTGATCAAGTGTTTGGAGATAATTATTCCAAATTAGTGTTAGCTGTTCTGATATTTTATTATTTATTTGAGTGTTGAGTTCTTGTATTTGTTGTATGGTGTCATGCGTATATAGGGTGTCCCGTTGTCTGATGAGGCCTTGAATTTCTGGTGTGAAATTGGGGTTGTCTTTTTCTGTTGCCTCTAGGGATGTGTCTTTTGTCTGCGTTTTGTATAATTGTATTGAAAGTGTGCACAGCGGTGTTGATGTTTGTGATGGATGTACTGTTTAATGTTTCAAAGTGTTGTTCTGTTTCAGTTGTGAAGGCCTCCCAGTTGGCTCTCTTATAATTAGTGTATGTGTGTCTGTGGCCAGCTGGGGTGATTCTGGTTTTGGTAGTGATGATGACTGGGAGGTGGTCAGAGCCAAGGGTTCTGACCACTCTCCAGGATGTTGTGGGGGCGAGGTTTGGGGAGCAGAAGGCGATGTCTGGGGATGATGGGAGGAAGAGAGCTTGGTGTGGGATATGGGTATGAAGATTGGGATGATTGAGTATGAAAAGATGGTCTGTCTGGGTTTGTAGTACCAGCCCTCTGTGTCAGGGATGTTGACATACCAGGCCGACGCCTTGGCGTTGAAATCATCACCCAGGATGATGCTGGGTATGTTAGTGATGTGGTGTATTTGTGTAGAGTAATTGTGTGGTACTGTGGGGGCTGACTGGGGGGGAATGTATATGTTGGCGATTGTTGTGCGTGATTTGTTACCAGTGCTTATTTTAATTGATTGTATTTCTGTCGTAGTGTCATGTGGGGGGGGGGGGGGTGATTTTGTGTGTGCACTGGTATCTGAAAAGTTGACGGATTTGTGTACCAGGGTGATGAGTCCACCGCCACCGCCGTCGGCCCAGTCTTATCTAATGGTGGTGAAATTATGAAATGTAGGTGTTTTTTGTGTTGTGCTTAGTTTTGTTTCTTGTAAGATGGCAATGTGTATGTTGTGTTGTTTGATGAATTGTGTGAGTTTTTTTTTGTGTTTATGCCATCTATGTTTAGTTGGAGAATGTTTATGTTATGTGTGCGGTGTGTGTTGGGTGCTGCAGCATGGAGGGGAGGTGGTGGTGAGGGTGGAGGGGAAGGGGTAGGAGAAGGTTGTGGTGGAGGTAAGGGTTGGGGTGGATTAGTTTGGGGTGGGATAGGAGGGGTTAGGGGATTGGATGGTGTGGGAAGGATTGGTGAGTTAGGTTGAGGAGGTGTGGGGGAAGTAGGAGTAGGGTTGGTGAGGGAGTTAGTGGGTGGGGGGAAGGGACATAAGGAGCAGGTCCAGGTGTTTGTGTAGTCTTTTTTGGATACAAGTGTTGTGCAGGTGTAATGGGTCCAGTTCTTGCAGGAATTGCACTGAACTGAACCCTTTGTTTGTCGACTTGACGTAATAGGATTCGAGCATGTTGGACATGCGTATTTGTTGGGGGGTCCTGGATTGCTCTCAATGTCCCCGGCGAGAAGAAGTCGTCGAGAAATGACTGCCGGGGAGTCATTTCTCGGTGTAGAAAAAACGGTGTCATTGTGTGTTATGTGTGGAGATATGTGGTACTTGCCTGGGCGACCGAAGCCACTCTCAGGTTCTCTGGCCCCGTGAGGGGCCGGGGGAGGGGGGTTGCGGTGGTTTGGCCCCCATGCTGTCTTCCTCTTCTCGACAGCCTCTGGGGGGTAGACCCACGGCGAAGACGCCACCGCTCCAGGTCCTGGGGTAGAGGTTGGTTTGGTTGGTGAGTCATTGATTCGTTAGTATAATCAGTATAATGGCGTAATGGTTTAATTTTGCACTTTGCTTATCTCACCTTGGGAAAATATCCCTCGAACTGAAGGGGTTAATGAAAGCTCTAATTACTCCAGTTCGAAAAATCCCTCAAAAAATAACCCTTACACTCTGATGATTTTTTTTTTATTTCAGTTTACTCGTGCCTTAGCCAGACGATTATATTTATTTTAAGAAAGATCTGTATTGCTGAAGAAGGTAATTAAGACTATTGACCGCTACCCAGACGCCACTAGAGGCATCAAAACATCCCTTTGTAACTCTCCCTTTGCGATTTGTTTTATATTGTGCCTTGATGTTATTCAACACTCAAATGGCTTTAATAAGAACGCACTGTGCATCACTAAGACGGCTGAGGATACTGAGATGTAATACAGGACGTGTTAGCAAAGTTCTTTTATTTGTTCATTTTACGGCACCTAAATAGACAGATGTTCGGGAGTCTTATTGGTATTTCCTCCACAGTAAGCCATGGCAACCCCAGAGAATGTGGTGTCAGGTGTGAACAGCGAGAAGGTAACCGAGGAAGACTTACTGGCAATTGCTGAAGATACGATAGTAACCAGAGACCATCACCTCAAGCCCAGCCGACGAAATGGCAGCCAAAGACGACGAAACGGCAACCTGAGAACAACATATCGAGTCCAGCAGACGAAGTTGTAGTTCAGAAAAGCCATCAGCATCTGGGTTGTATACTGAGTGGCAGGGGCTTCGTAGCACCTCTTTCTTAACCATGTGTTTTCCAAATCACACCTTGGCATTTTATATTGTTTGTGTGCTTACTGTTGATTGTGAATATTGTTTTCCATCACAAACATTCAATTGACATGAATTGTGCAAAATCACTGTATGGTAGTGAGACCTGATCAGTACAGGAAGAGGATATTCGTGGGCTCAAACATAAAGAATTGATATTGATTATGGGATGTGTAATGCGTCCTTGAATATAAAGCCTGGGAGTGCTAGGATTGCGATCGAAGAATTGGGAGGAAGGATGAGACTTGAATGTACTGGTGTATTGATAGACAGATATGGTTTGGACATGTTAGCAGTAGGAGGATGACATGTGATGGTCATAGAGTGTGACCTGAGGGATAGGGACTGAATCAGAGATGGAGCTGCATGGACAGCCGCCAGTAGGCGACCAAGGCCGAACCACGTAAACATGTAGGAGTCTTTAAAAATGATACAAACGATACTGTGGAAAAGGTGCTTCGAAGCCTCCTATGCCACTTGGAATAAACCCTTGAATGTGGATTGGCAGGTGATGTGGTAGGAACGCTTGAAGCAGCTATGGTAGTATCTATGTGGCATTACTCTAATAAGCATTGCACTTGTTAGGCACCTGAAATGTTCCTGTGTTTACTCAGGCAATGGAGAGACTTGTGAGATTGTGGAGAGGCCAGATATAGCAGGAGTCATCAGTGGAGAAACCAAAGAGGGGGAGGAGAGGGAGTGCCGAGAGCCCTGAGAGGAAATGGGAGCCTCGGCAGGACAGGTTAGAGGTTGTATTTTTCATTGCATTTATACGTTAGGGTGGGAGTTATGTGTATGTGTTTCGTTTCGTGTTTGAAAGTCCAGCATCCTTGCATGCGTCAGCCTAGAGGCAGCTCTCCACGCTGTTCAGTCTCTGGTGGCCTCCATATTCAATCCCTTATCCCTGAGGTTACTCCCTGACCTCATGCATGGTCTGTCTGTCGCAACTCTTCCCTCAACGTTCACAACTTTTATCTTCAGCATCCAACCGTCATCCTCCATCCTCATAACATGCCCAAACCAACTCAGTCCAATCCTTCTCATCACAACACTAATACATTAAAGTTCCATCTTTCCTCTCCACTCTTCAGTGCCAATCCACTCTTCAGTGCCAATCCTCGGCCCCTCTCCCAGAGAGGGCCAATGAATATCTTCATCCTTTGATGCCCAGTTCTATCGTACAGCATTACACTCCAAACACATGCAGCATACAAGATCCTTTTGGCATGGATCCTCTCAATGTTAGGGAGGCAACAGCTTCCAGAATTTCCTCCAACCACTTCTTTCCCTTGCCACAGTGCTAGCTCCAGCTCCACCTTCAGCACATGACATATCCCTCAAATAACAAAACTCCTCCATACATTCAAGAGACTCTCCAGGAAGTTTAATACCTTCATGCGTATCAATCTGCACATGCTCACCCCGACACATCGCATACATGAAATCAGCATTATTTTGCATCCTGCCTCTAATCCCAATACGTCTCTTTACACACACACTACTCACAGACATTTCGTAATATGGAGTTACTTCCCACACCCTTGTGGCAAACTGCACATGGTCACACTCCCTCCGTTTTGACAGTACCACCACCAAACCTAGATATCATGACTTTTGTTTTACCCAAATTTACCCTCAAACCCTTGCGCCCCATTCCGGCTCTCCACTTCCTAAATAATTCCTTCATTTCCCTTTCATTTCCCACAATCAACACACTCATCAGCATATAACAGCTCCCATTAGAGGCTATTTCTGAAGTCCCGTAAGACAGCTGCAGGCACCATGATAAACACTAAGGGATTCAAGACTGATCCATGCTGCATGCCAACATTCACTGGAAACTCATCACCCAAATCTCCATTCACTTTCATTTGGGTGTGAGCACCCATGCTCATGGGTATGGCCTCTCTAACCAGCCACTCTCGATCCCAGGCATGCTCGTTGCCCACTGCACCACCTCCCGAGGGACTCGGTCAAATTCCTTCTCCAAATCAACTAAAACGAGTTACAACTCCCTCTTCATTTTTTTTGGGTGTAAAGCTAAGCTGCATCTCATGAGTATTCATTCTTTCCCTTATCATACCTTCCAAAGCTCTTTCCATTACCTTCATCATCAGTTCCAAAAGTTTTATGCCTCTATAATTTCCTCTTTCCAAGGTATCATGCTTCCCCTTGTACACATTTACAATCACATTCTTTAGTTAGTCATCCAGAAAACATATTTATCAGATTTATCAAATCAGTAACTAAACCCATTCCTGTATCTGCTGAGGCTTTCAACATGTCAGCAGTCAACCCAGACACACCCACTGCCTTCTCTAATTGCATCCTGCCTGTTGTCCTGCTCGCAGTAGCAGTATCAATCAAAGGCCAGGGGCCAATCACTGGATCAGCTGACTTCAAACCTTCCATGTTCCAGTCAAACTCTTCATTCAGCAGCCGGTTATAATGTTCTCTCCAGGCTTCATAATAATCCTCACTCTCCACCACTCTCTCTCACACACTGGCCACCTATGATATCCCTGTTTTCTCTCTCCATCTGATTTGCCACCTTAAATACCACATTCTTCGTTTTGGCACTATATAGGTCATATATCAAATGTGTCTGTGACTCAGATTTTTTCTGCATACCTCCTTTCTGGCCCTTTGCTTGCAGCCAACTGTTCCTCTGTTTCCTTCCCTCCTCAATACCCAGGAAAGTCTTCTTTTCCTCTCACATGTGGCTTCTATACCCTCATTCCACAATCATGTTACATTATGTCCAACAGAGTCCTCTGTCCATCCACACACTGAATCAGTAACTGCCAAATGATTGTTCTTTGAGAGCTCTGTGGTACTCATTAACACCTCTATACAGCTCCCTGTTCAGCCACTACTATACTCAAGTCACAATAGACGGCATCCTTTTCGGCATGGTTTTTCAACCATTTTCCTCCTGGGTGCACAGGTCCTTTCCTTCACTACCCACTCGTTTAGTACCGTGTCAAATATTAGTAATTTGTGTTGCTGCACAGACTCCTCACTCCCTATAACTTTAACAACCTTCACTAACCTCCTATAAGCCCTCCTGTCCAGGAAATAGTCAGTCTGGCTACTATTATCCCCGGACTTGTATGTGATCAACCTATTCTCTCTCTCCTCAAAAAGCAAGTTGCATACAATCATGCCTCCACAGACTTGAGTATCCTTTCCCCTTCCACGTTCCTCATACTATATGTGCATTCCTCTTGCACCCTTCATATCACTGAACTGCTCCACCCACATGTCCATTTAAATCCCCACCCAAAACTACAGACTTATCATCCCCATACCACCAGCCACATGTATGAAGTCATCCAGAATCTTTTTCATCATCATCCAACCCAACCTGTTGAACTTATGCTGACTTAACTGTAGCCAGGAGTTTACCAAACAAAATTTTCAATGTCATAATCCTTTAATTGACTCTTATTACATTCACAACACAGTCTGCCCATTTTGTGTGAGTTTGTGCACATGCATGTGTGTGTCCCATCACTTAGGGCTGTGTGTAGGTGAAGGAGGTGGGCATGGGGGAGGTGGGACACTGGAGGCTTCCTTTCGCTTCCATCCTCATCTCTCATACTGTCCACTTGTCTCGTCTCCAGCGCAGCCTTTTGTGTCAGGTGTATGAGTCTGTGCTGTCTCTGTGTGCTAGTGCTTTTTTCTCTTCCCAGTCTTTAACTTTTATGTATTTTGATCTTTTTTTTGTTGTTCTAGAGTGATTGGGGTGGAGAGGGGTGAGGAGAGAGTTAACAGAGCGAGTGAGCTAGAGCTGGAGACAGGGACTTATGGCACTAAACTTTAATGATAACTTGCAGATTTTTTCACTGACAAAGTTTGATAATACTGTATGTGAAACATTTCTGCAGGTTACTTAATACTTGTAAATTTTTTGCTATATGCCTTAAATAAATGATTCTATGACCATCCTGCCGGGTGTATTTCTCCCAGAATTAACTTTAAATGCTGCCGTCAGCTACTTATGTGATATGTAAATATGTATTCGCAATGTCAATAAACGAATAAGTTTTGTATCAAAATCATTTTGCCCTCTATGGTATGGTTACAAAAATATCAATTATTAGGGACTAAGAAAACAAAGCTTTCTTAGATGGGATATACATTGAGGAACCAGTTCGATATAATTTCTAGGAGTACAAAAGCACTCAATTCAACTTGGGATTTTCGGAAGCTTTGTATCCTGGCATAAATTTAGGGCCTAAAATAAAAGTCCACAGTTCAGCTTAGAATTTTTCAAGATGTGAAGTTTGGTATAAATCAACTGGTTCAAAATCCATAATTGAGCCTAGGAATTTTGAGAGACTGGGTGCAGTATAATTTTAATATATTTCGAAACTGAAGTATGGTAGAAATTATAGGAGTGACAGACCTGGAAATCAACTTAGTATTTTTCGAGCTTAAGGGTTATGGTATACATTTTAAGGCTTTTGTTCAGATATTAATGGGTGACTATGCTAATTGTAATGACATTTTCGACAGTCCCAGGTTCTCTGTGTATAAGTGCTGCCATTTTTAAAGTAGAAGTAATAGCCTTTTCACAACAGGACATTAATCCTCATCTAGTGTCCATTATTCCCTGCAGTTTACTCTTCTCTTTTTCAGTGTTATGCAGTTCTCAGCGTATACATTAAGTCCTCACAAGTCTGGATGTTTTGTGCTGTTAAGTAAATCAATATCGCGGTAAATAAAATAAAAAAGTAGAAAAGAAAGGATAATTAAAGAGAAAATATTGTTCCACTTCTTTACCTCCCTTCACTGGGTCCAGTTTCTTCCTTTTGCAGCTTATTTCACGGACGTTATTGGCGGCAAAACAGTGCTACGGCTCTATATCCTCTCCAAAGCACTTCATCCTATCATTAAACTAGTCTTATATATACTAAGAGGCCCAGGAAGACTCGTAATGCCTCTTCATTAGTGATTTACTCTGCACAAAACACTTCAGTTTCCCCTTGTTTATTACTGATGCCAAATAACCAAAATACACTAGGAGTTCGAGCCGCAATACTAGCGGGGCCACGGTGGCAGGATGAGAAGAGCCGTGGCCTGGCAATCTGAGAGACCTGGGTTCGATTCCCGGGCGATAGAGGTATGTTTAATAAAATACTAGGCAGTCTCTTAGAGGCTTGTTTATCCATTGATCATCATGGCAGACTCGTAGAGGCTTGCTATATAAACAAATATACACTCACACCTACCCCCACATTCACACCTACCCGGACACACAGACATTCACACACAGACACTCACACCTACCCACCACACACACACTTGCACGCACAGACACTCACGCACGCAGACACGCATACACAGGTACACGACACACACACACAGGTACAGACACCTCAGCCACACCAAGAGTTAGGGAAGAGGTTCAAAGATACACCAGGGATGGAAAGGGGGTTTTATTAAAAATTTCAAAAAAGGTATAGCCATGGAGAGAAAACTTTTATACCCCCCCTCTCATATTTCTGTGCCGTCTCTCAGGCTCCTATAACCCACTCAGCTGGACCAAACCGTCTGGTGTCAGCTGGAACGGAATATGCTAGAGCTATGCCGTCATGAGGGGGGTTTAATGGTGACAGTATTAACCCCCTGAGGCTCCTATGACTCACTCAGCTGAATAAAATCGTCTGAGCCAGCTGGAATGGATTACTAGAGTTGACCTGAGTATCAGGGGGTTAAGAGAAAGCCTCCCTTAACCCCCTGATGCTCGTTTCAACTCTAGTCCTTCATTCCAGCTGACCCAAGACGATTTTATTCAGCTGAGTGTGTCCAAGGAACCTAGGGGGGTTAATACCGCCACCATAAACCCCCCTCACGACCGGCATAACTCTAGTATATTCCGTTCCAGCTGACGCCAGACGATTTTGTTCAGCAGACAGTGGGTTATAGGAGCCTGAGAGACAGCACAAGGCTATACAA
>JAGKTI010038175.1:0-10767 GCA_018397915.1 Birgus latro | reverse complement strand
GGACAGGACAACGGCGAGCGAGTCAGGGGAGGTGGTGAGGGGAGGATCCTCCATCTCCTTGCTACTGCTCCCATTTTCGACCATTTTCTTCACCTCTTCTTGTTTGTTTCATTCCTCATCTTGTCATAGACATAATTTCCTTAACAAGATGAGGAATGAAGCAGACAAACAAGAAGAGATGAAGGAAATTGCCGAAAATGTGAGCAGTAGCAAGAAGGAGATGGAGGATCCTCCCCTCACCACCTTCCCTGACCTGCCCACCGCTGTTCCCTCCACCTCCACTAGTTTGTAGTATAACAACCTGGCAAATTGTGAAATAACCATTATTCACATGAATCCAAACTTTATTCTAGAAACGAGTGACGAGGGTGGCGCGTAGTGGAGAGGCAGGTAGCGCACTCAAGGTTCACACCGGAAAACACAGTTTTTTCTCCAGGCGCCTAGCGTCATGTGGGTTGACTCACGTACTCTGGTTAGTAACATATAAAAATAATAAAAAATATTAAAAATATGTCCTCGCACACTAGGCGTTTCACGTACTAGAGGGATGTACTGTATATATATATAGCGTCTGATGCCACATGCTAAATCCCATACTTCATCCAGGGTGGCCTCAATAACACCTCCTAGGCCTGTATTCTTGTCAGTTAAGGAGGCTCCCCAGTGCAATACCTCTTCTATTAAGCTGAATAAGAGTTGCTGGAGGTAGCAAGAATAAAAAGTAGTCATAGGTAACAATTAATCATTAGCCCTCCATGCATTCCAAATTTCAAAACCACCTGAACTCATTCCTTGTGACTTCTTACGCTGTATTATCTTTACGTTCTTCTTATGCACTGTATGTACTATAAAAAAATTGAACATTTTTTTCTATGGAAGATCTTGTTAAGTGCTGAAAGAAAATTAATGAAATTAACTATCTACAGTACTCAGTTCACACATGATTACATTATATATATTAAAAAAAAATAAATAAATAAATAAATAAAAGAGAAAGAGAGAGACAAACAAGTAGCTGTCTTCTCTTATTTTATTACAGCACTTAAAACAGCACTTGTCACAAACTCCCAGACAACTGGCCTCGCAACAACTGATCTCACCTCCCACAACTATACATACACCGTAACAATTGGGAGTTCTCATGATTCAGCCACGTTGGTAGCAGGAGCCCTCAAACTATTAAAAATCACAGTACTACACTGTACATAATTTCATACTACTGTATAAATTCTGAAAAGATTCATGGACAATATATAATTTCATATCACACAGACTCATGACATCATCCTGTCTCTCATTTATACTTAAATTATAATGGCGGTTGTGGTTCTCAGACCATTATCAAAATACACATCCCTTATCATATAGTTTATCTCCCATCACTTCACTTTAGTATTTGTGAAAGTTGTGGAAAAACTGACTATTAATTCCTACAAACTGCACAGCCTCTGAGACACTGACTTGCTGCACCATGATGTTATAATAATCAGGCCATGATGGAGTTGTCATCTCTTAAATCATTACAGATTGCACTAGCCATTATTTTTATGTCACATTTGTAAAACTCATGGAGGAAATTATTTGTTTCATTAGAGTAATGATAATCAAGGCAGGCCTTGGTAGCAGTTCATCTCAAAATGTTAAATCATTACTGCTCCCACATGGCATCAATTTGCACCAGCACCCTGTAAAAATCATGAAGAGAATTCTCACTTCCTGCAATCACAAATATCCAAACACCATATCAGAGCTACCAAACATCATATCAGCATTATAATAATCAGACCATATTGGTTGTGGCAGCTCTCAGACTGCTAAAGAGTTACACAGATACTTTCACTTTGCACTGATATTTGTAAAATACTTATGGACAAGAATGGCCCTCACCTCCTTGACAGCTCACATCTTTGCGGTCAGTTCATGATAGCAACTGTCACACACTCGTACAGACTTTTTGTTGGCCTCCAGCGGTGCCTGTTTACTGGAGCAATCATGGCAGAAGATTTGGCCACAGTTCCGGCAGTGGTGGCGGCGCACAGTGACAGAGAAATTCTTATCACAACTGTGGCAACTCACTGCATCAGAGTCATCAGCCCACTTCCGCCCGGCCAGCTTGTTTGTTTCCATCTGCAGGGTAAGTCATATTAGGTGAGGCTGGGGAAAGTTAACTCAGGTGCAGTAAAATAAGTTAAGGAGCATACTACCTATCTCTCTATCTCTCTCTTGTAAACTCTGTTTCTTGTATCCCACTCTGAATAGTGCTGCAGTGTTGTCTAGTTTGCACTGGAGTTTGGTCAGCTGCATCCCCAGGTTCTTTACCTCTCCCTCCACCTCCCCCCATCTTTCCTTTCACTTGCCATTTCTCTCTTTTCTTTCCATCTTCTTTTCTGCCCTGTTTCTATCCTTCTTTCCTTTCTTCCTCTGTATTCTCCCTTTCTTTTCTTCTTTTATCTCTCTTACTTCTTCTCCTTCTTGTTCATTCTTCCTTCCCTCTCTCATATTCTCTTTTTCCTTCACTCATTGTGCCACTCCCTCAAATGCCACCCTTCATCTACTTCTGTCTGTTTTTTTTTTTTTGTCTCTTCCAAAATTATATGTAACTCTATTTTTTGTGGTCCAGTTCATGTAGCACTGTAATGGAATCATCCAGTAAGTATCACAGTTGAGTCAGGTAGGTGTTCAATTACTCCCACTCACCCTCCTCCACAACACACTGCTCCACCACTCCTCTCTGCTCCTTCCCTATTCTTCCTTTTCTCTCCTCCCTTTCCTTTCTCATTTTCCCTACCTTGTTTTCCTCCATCCCTCTCATTTCTCTATCAAGCCCATCCTTCCCTTCCTCTGGTAGCCTCTTCTTCCATCTCCTCTTTCCCAGTTACCTGCAAATTCTGGTTCTCGCGCCCCAGTTCATGTAGTGCTGCAGTAGAATCATCTAGTTTGCGTCGCAGTTGAGTCAGCTGCGTGCTCAGTCGCTCCACCTCACCCTCTGCCGCAACACACCGCTCCACCAGGCCTCTACGCTCCTCCCCTGCTGCCTCCACCCGCACCTGACGTAGTGTTGGAGATGGATTATTGGAGATAAAGAATGAGTCATCATCATCATCCAATCCTACGTTGCCCTGTGAGGAACGTAGGAGCCTGGGGCTAGGAAAGTTGGTCCTGACATTTAGGATGAGAGTGATCAGCCTCACTCATCCCTGAGTGGCATTACATGAGCAATAAACCCCAACTACCCCTTCGATATAAACCTTCACCGGCTCAATCCGATTGGAGTGCCGTAATTACTCACTAAACTACTAGGCGCCAAAAATTGGTTATATAGTTACCACCCAGCGTAGTAATTGGTTTCCTAGTGTACAGGAAACCATTTGGCTTGTACTAAAGGTAAAAAGATGGGGAATGGAAAGATGACAGTGAGGGTGTTAAAGAAAGGGAATGTGAGAAACATAATGTTGGAGAGCATATGAAAAACAGACAGTTGGAAGAATAAAGATCATATGAGAGACAATGAGAGTTTGAGTGCTGAGGAAAGATAAAGTGCAGGAGAGATGAAAAGCAAAAGAAAGTGTTTGCAAAGATAAAGAGGGAGAGGGAGACCGAGGATGAGATGGAGGGATGGAGTGGAGAGGTATATAAGAGAGGGGGGTGTGAGCTGGTAGCGGGGAAGCGATATGGCAGGGGACAGAGCGACGTGGAGGCGATTTGTTTGTGGCCACCCCGTGCGGGACTGAGATGTCTGGCAATAGATAGAGATAGACATGCTGAGAGGACTGAGACTATACAATAGATATACATTTTCTGGACAGAGATGAAGAAAAGGGATGCATGGGACAAGAGTACCGGTACTAGAGAGGGGTAAAGAGAGAACCCAAGGAAATATAAAGATAACTGGACAGATACAGAAAGGGGGATGCAAAAGATTTGTCAGAGAGATATGTAAAAGGTACAGTGACATACCTTCAAGCCCAATCTAAACTGAAGTGAACTGCACAATAATGTACTTCCAAGCCCAATGAAATGTGAAGGCAGCAGTACAGTGACATACCTTCAGGCCCAGTCTAATGTGAGGTTAGCAGTACAGTGGCATAGCCTACCTCCAGGTCCAGCTTGTCCCCAGCTAGGCCAGCAGTCTCAGCCTGGAGTGTGGCCACGCGACCCTCCAGTTCTGCAATGTTGCTCTTATGCTCCTCTAGTTCCTGTTGTAATCTGGTGACCTGCCTCAAAGGAAAACATACAGTTACCAACACAATGGACACTAAGATGAACAGCATGGAAATGAACTGCATGAGAAAAGGCGAGATGATGGGACAGGTTGGAATGAAGGACTGCTCATGTTAATATGGCCTCAGAATCATCAAGATATGACTCCAGTGAACAGCACCCCGAAGTTGCTCTTCTCTTGTAGTCCACCATCTCTCTTTTGGGGAACAAGGAGAAAGCTGAGGGACACCACATAAAGGCATCCCTCCTCAGCACCAGAACCGCACCATGGGGTAAGATAAGGCTGCACAGAGTCAATGTCAAAAGAATAATACAGCTAGGTAGCAATGGATCATCATTAACATACAGTATTATCAACTCTTTTCACTTACTACTGTAACTAACAAACATTACTCATGCATAATTTCAGTGAACCAGTGGGAACACTGTTGAGGTGAATGCTTAATCTGGTCTGGATTAAAACTGGAACATAAGCTGTATGAGGGTCAGAGAAAAACTGGTTCAATTTTGGTGCTGACCAAAGGTCAAGGTCATGGACTAAGATCAAGTTCAGGGCATGGGCATTATCTCATGAATACCTGATTTAACTTGAAGAAGTGATACATTTTTGGTGGAGATCAATCAAGGTCATGGTCAAAGTCTGGCCACAGCACTGAGCACTCCTTATCTAGCTGTTGTTGTTGTTGCTGCTGCTGCTGCTGTAACTGTTGTTGTGGCCACTGGCTCAACTGGATATACAGCAATCCAGTCACTTTAGCTGGGCACTTTCAGAGACCATTGGTCGAGGCTATGTGGGAGGTTTGAACATCGAAGTGTGTTCTGATGCGAGGGGTGGCAATACTGTGAGAGTGGAGTGTATTTTTTGTGAGTTGTATTACTTGTCATTCAGGAGAGTGGAGTGTATTGTTTGTGAGATGTATTAGTTGTTGGTTATGACAGTGGAGTGTACAGTTTATTAGTTGTATTACTTGTTGGATGGGAACGTGGAGTGTATTGTTTGAGAGATGTATTACTT
This sequence comes from Birgus latro, assembly GCA_018397915.1. NCBI lineage: Eukaryota > Metazoa > Arthropoda > Malacostraca > Decapoda > Coenobitidae > Birgus > Birgus latro. The sequence continues at coordinate 5,531 of JAGKTI010038175.1, read as the reverse complement.
GTTGATTGGGAGGGAGGAGTGTATAGTTTGTAAGTTGTAGTACTGTACTGTATTGTTGACTGGGAGGGTGGAGTGTTTTGTTTGTGAGCTGTATTATTTGTTGGTTAGGAGGGCAGTGGCCTAGTCACAATTAGAACAATCGAAGCTGGAATGTCAGCCTTGCAATACATGCAATTTGAAACCCTAAGATGTCACAGAATGTATTCCTGTCACCAAGGGGAAAAAGCTGGTCACCTACACTTAAATGCACAAACCTACACTAGCCTAGCTTTGGGCCCCTTAATCTTGAGGTACTAATTTGGGAGATGCAACTACCATTTGTACAGAAGTAGAAATAGGTATGGTAATGATTTATAACCCCTTCAAAATAATTATGTCCCCCCTTTTATTATTTTTGCAATAACCAGATGACACTATGGCTTTTTTCTTTCTATGAGCAGATAACACTATTTACCTTAAGGGAGACTTCTCATATAGAATACCTGTATTTTGTTCTAGCATAACAAAGATCCTTAACCCCTTTCAGCTCAGTTGATGGCAAAGTGTACTCAAACTGAGGGTTCAATTTGACAAGTAACCAAGAAGACTCATTCCTATCTCATAACTAAGGCTCACCAAATTCCAAGCAATCATGACTTAGTTCAGTACAGAAGTTGCGGGAGTGACCATGTTTCATCAGGTGAAAACAAACCAACTGTAGTGAAGGAACTGAAGATAATCCTTAAACTCCTGAGTGTAGGAGACCCTTTCTGAACCTGATAAAATGGTCTTGTAGTTGACAGAAAAAAAGAAAAATACACATCATAGTGAAAGGGTTAGTCTCTGCACCGAACTGACTTCTATCTTGGCATATTCTTGTTACCTTCACATGACTTTATTCAACCTTGGAGAAAAAACTGGCAGAGAAGAAATGAGAACAAACTCCATTAACCCCAATGTTACTGAACAATCTCCCATAAACCGAATAAAATAATTTGTATGTTGCAACAATAAAACAAAAAATACATTCTCAAGCTAAGGGTGCACAGAGGTTTATAACAATATGGCTACCCTGACCTCCTCCTTATGTGCCTGTGTCCTGGTAGTGGCATCCTTCTCCATTCTTGCAGTGGTCTCCTGCAGCACCGCCAATCTCTCCTCCGCTTCCTCCCGTGCCTGCTGCTCACTCGCCACTGTCGCCGCATGCTGACCAGCCTCAGCTGCACGCATATTACTCTCCTCGCTCAGCTGACACATACATAGTAAAAGAGAATCATCATCATCATCATCACTACCTCATCACCACCACCACCACCACCTAGGTGGTAGGTAGTGGCAAGTATTATCCACTCACCTGTTGTAGTGCTGTTTACTTCTTCCCTCCTCTTTCTCATTCTATCTCTGTGTCTGAGCTCCTCTCTTTCTACTTCTTACTTCTTTCTCTCTCTCCTTCCTGTTACTTTTTATTGCTCTTCTTTCCACTTCAGGCAAACCTACACTGAGTGACAAGCCTAATCTGGGAAACTATTTACAAAGCTGGATGGTAACCATATAACAAAATTACAAGGTGAAGTGGACCCTCCTATGGTGTCCCTGTTAATTGGATGGAGAGACGCCAATGCGGCACCCATCGATGAACCAAACATGCGGCACCCATCGATGAACCAAACATTCACATTAATCCCCATGCCCCATTGCGGCAGGGTGCTGTCTGCCGCAACAGAACATCAGTTCACTCTATGGAACAGCTCTGCAGGGATGGTTGTTTCCTGTGGTTGATGGGTCTGCTCAGTCAGACAGACTGGGATTGATTAACAACAACAAAAGTAACAACAACAGCAACACCATCATCATCACAACCATCACCATCAACATCTATTACCAGAATCAAGAACTTTTTTTTTTTTCCAACTGAAGCATGTGGGGTACTGAAAACAAGGAAAGAGAAAGCATAAAAGAGAGAGAACTGTCAACAGCACGCCCAGCAAAAAGGATAACACTCATTCACACATCATTCAAGTCCCAGAATCCTGACTAAAAAACATATGCCACAAACAGTGATGCAAACTTCTTCATATCATTATAAACATCATCTGTTTTTCCACTAATAATAGGGCTGGCAGGATTAGGAATTACAATCATCATCATCATTATTATCAATAACAACAACAACCTGACCTTCTCCCTTCCCTCAGCCAACACACACATTTAAAGAAACATGTGTCACAGTCAATTAATCAATTCATTATTATCATAATCCAATGGATTAAGTCCTTGTTATGTTGCTTTTCTTAACCACTTCACCCTAATGACGTATTTTTCACTTTATTCGTGCCATCTGTAAGTGATTCACTAAGCTCAGGGAAGACTTTTCAAACTGTAAGGGTTGGACATAGCCTTCATTAACATCATAAATAAAGAGAAAGCCCATTAAGATGAGTAAAACAGTCTGGAGACACCATTTTTTATTTCTCTCTCCCTCTTTCCCTCCCCTGCATATCTTCAGTCATTCCCTCTTCATTATAGTCTGTACAGCATACGAATTCATATCATATAATATCGTTTATAAAGGCTCCAACATTCTTGCAAGTATCGGCCAAGGTCATCTAATGGAGCTCTCTAAGCTGCTTGATCTCTGGCAGCCCTCCAGTTAAGTCCTTTATCCCTGAGGTCACATTTTATGATCTTGTCCAAGGTCTTTTTTAGTCTCCCTCTTTCAACCCTACCCTATCATTCACACTTCTCACTTTCTGCACCCAACTGTCATTTTCCATCTTCTCCATATGCCCAGACCACCTCAATCTACCCCTCCTCATCACAACACCAATACACTCCAGTCCCATCCTTTCTCCCAACTCTTCAATCGTAAACATAGTTCCCCCCAGGCCTTGCATTCAAAGTCACACTATACATCCACCATATCACTGTCATCTGTATAGTTCAGACTATGAATATCGCCTTACTTTACTGCCCAGGTCTCAATATCATACAGAATTACTGGTGAGTTAAACAACCCATAACATCTCTTAATTTACCAATTACAGTTCGTGTCTTCTGTAATACATTGCAGTGGATCCCTAGTATACAAAAGGGATAGGGACAGGAAAAAACTTTCGTAAAGCGAAATTTTGTATATCGGAGCAATTTTCCCCATTGAGATATACTGTACATAAAAAGAGGGGGATGCATTCCAGGAACCCCTCAAACCCCCCACCTAAACTTTAATCCTCCTATTTTGAAGTAAGTAATAACTGTGGAAGTAAGTAATACCTGTAGATGTAGAAAATGAGGTGGCCATTTTCTTGTACTGTACATCTTTTTCTTGCTCACAGTCCTAATGGTGGAAGCTGCAAGGCCTAAAGGATGCCCAATCTTGGAGACTCCCTGCACCTCCTAGTGGCATAATTTCCAATTTCCTCTCCACAGTTGGAGTATGGTGCTGCTACTTCTTTGCAGGGAGCTCCCCTGATACTGGAGATGATGCAGGGCGCATGGGAGGGATGTCTAAACAGTACAAAAATGTGCAGAGCTGTGAAAATATCCTCACATGCAGCAAAGCTGCAAGGAGTGACGTGAACTGGTTACAGGAAAATTCGCCATGAAGTCTATTTGCCGTCAGACAATTCCCCGTCAAAACGTGGACGATTACGTTATTCTATAAATATACTTATTATTAATTTTATTAATTGATTAATAATATACTAAGTAATTTCATGGGGAACTATCAAGGTCTATGTTCAATGAATAGTGTAGGTTTGGATATTAGTTTATAGTTTGCACTTGTAGTCAATAATTAACTTGTTTCTGTCTCACTGTAATCGATTTTGAATTATAATCTGGCGTCTCCCATAGCTGTCTTCAGTAATTTTTATTGTAATTTTTCGATGCAGCAGGTTGAGACTGATTGATTAGCTGCGATTGTGGATGTAATATGAAGATTATTCGTATAATTTTAGAGTATGTCGATCGTTCACTTGAGGTTATTAGGCATTTATATAAATACCAATGTATCGTATTGTAGCCTTATGTTAACTCGCCCCGTCCCAGCAGATTCCTAACCAATTACTTCCCCCAGTCCCAGCAGATTTTTGATTTTTTTGGCTAAAACCTCTGCTTTTTATGAGAAACATCGAAAATTCATAGAGAAATCGCTCACCTGACATTTAAAATTCTGCTACAGGTAAGAATACCCTAACATTTGCTGTGTTTTCTATGGGCCCTGGCTACATAGAAAATGTGATCTATGGGTGGGTAACTTTCAAATCACTTATAATATTTATTTATTTATTTATCTGGTACGAATTTATATGTAGTACAAGAGTATATTGGTTTTCACACAGTAATATAGGCGATATAAGTGTTTCACTCAACATACCACACCTTTTTTGGCAACATTACCTGATCATCATTTCTGACTGTTTCTTCCTCTAACGCTATGTAAACTTTGTCCTCCACGTTGTCACTAATTGGAGAATCACACTGGCCTTGAATTTCATACTGTGGTGCGACATGTCTTTACTGCCCAGGTCACTGGTAACAGGAGAGTTTCCCAGACAATGGCATGTGGGGCTTACGTTACCTGATTCACGTTTCAATATATTTATATTTTTTCTCATTAATACCAACTATTTGATGCCATATTTTACATTTATTATAAAAAGAATAAACCACCATCAGCTTTACAACTCATATAACTCGAAAACTAATATACTTGCTAAATTAATTGATATGTAAATAAGTGACAGGGAATTGTCCTGACGCCAAAAAGTCCTGATAGCGAATTGTCTTGTTGTTGTTGTGACGGCCTCGCCGCAAGCAAGCACGGTGCTGTGCAGCGCGTCCATTTTGAATTTTTTGTATTTCTTTTCGCATCGCTTTTCGTACCATTGAGACAGATACCTTCCAAACAGTGGAATCTGTCCTACATTCATTGCTCTCGTAACGTCAAATTTTCGTATAAAAGGTTTTCGTTTACCGGGGATCCACTGTATTAAGTAAAAAATTTGTGTAATACATAATGTTAATATGTGCCATATTGTTTTATGAATGAATGAAAAGTGATCCATTCAGTAAAATTTCAATTTAAACATGAAATTAAGGGCCTTAGGGGTCCCACCCAAAAATCCGAAAAATCTGATAATCCGAGTGATTCTCGGTCCACTGCCATTCTTAATGGACTTTTACTGTATATTATCTCATGCGTGGGGCGCCTTCCCACATACAGCTCTTCTCAATAGGGTGAAATTAAAGGCTTTTTGTCTTATTAACTCTCCTCTTACAAGCTCCATTCAACCTCTGTCTCTTCGTCGCACTGGTGCATGTTTATCTCTCTTCTATCGTTACTTCAATGGTCACTGCTCCTCTGAATTGTCTGCTTGCATCCCTCCACCTCTACGACAGGTACATAATACCCATCTAGCAACAAACTGTCATCCCTTTTCTGTCAGATAACCATTGCTTCCAGTCCTTCATTTGTGCAACAGGTCAACTCTGGAACTGTCTCTCTCTGTCTGTATTTCCTACTTCCTATGATCTCCAGTCTTTCAAACACA
>JAGKTI010038174.1:0-10767 GCA_018397915.1 Birgus latro | reverse complement strand
TTGTATGGAATTTAGTAAAGACGACCTCGTTCTCAAACGAAGAGACTATTCCACTGAATTCGAAAATAAACCGTCAGATTTAGATTCTAAAGCTTCACTAGAGATGGCGGAAGCAGAACCAGTTCAAACCGCAGGGGACACTGCGATTGTTTCTGATCAACTGTCGCCAGCAATTGCTGACAATCAGAATATTGATGTACACCGATATAGAGCTTAACTTATTTCACGGCCAGTAAACACACAACACTAGCTGAGTATCCAGGTTTAATTCTTGAGACTATTGTTGCCACATGATTAGGAAGATAGATAATATGAATGAACCTAGGCTGACTACACTTGGCAAGTTTAATGTAGCTATGGAATCCACACTAAGCAGTGGTCATGACTGAATTGAACAATTTTTGCATGAGGGGTACTGTAGCTGGGAGGATTTTAAGTACGCTCTTCTGAAACTTTACACCGCTGAGGAAGCTTTTCAACCTGCTCATCAGGCTTTGATATGGGCGTATCGTCGATTACTGGTCACAGCTACTGAAGCTAACTAATTGGGTTGCAAGTATTAGGCCTGCTTTTGGAGAATCTTCTGTGTATATGACCACAAATTTATTAATGGAAGTTCCCTTATCAGTAAACAGTCACTATTGATCCTGACGAGTACGACGATCCCGACAAACTCGTGAATATGGCCATTAGTTGGACAGAACAGTGCAACTCCACTGACTAAGGATAACGTAGCAAACAAAACATGGCGTAATCGCGCAAGTGACTGAAGGTAAAGTCGTCGCTAAAAGAGAGAAGAGATACTGGAAAGTCAACCACTGTGGGCCTATGAAAGTGTAACAGACGTTATGTTGCAGGTCACAGAGCCTGCATGTTCCATGCCACGAGGCTGATCTTGCGAGGCCAGGATAATACCTTGTCAGCCGAGGAAAGCAGAAAACTCAGATGTTTCCAGTGTGGTAGATCAAGTCACATGGCAGCTCATTGTTTCTCCAAAGTAGACAACCCAGGTCAGGCGAAAATATGTGCTCACTGTAATGGTACAATTCACAGTATCGAACAGTGTTTATCACATACTGACACACAAATAAAAAAGTCTGAGACTAATTGTCGCTACTTTTGGGAAATGCAATGGATCTGGTCGTAGTTATGGGGGCGTGTGGTGGAACGAGGGACTGCCCTATGCTCTTAGGTACGGGGGCATGTCAATTACTCAACCCGTCCCGTCCAGACCGAATTTTTACACAACATACCCTCAGAACCCGGCCGATTTTCAACTTTTTTTTCTTTTAGCTCAAACTTCCGCTTTTGGTGAGAATTCTCGATAATTCATAGAGAAATCGCCCTCCTGAGCTTATTACAGGTGTCAGTCAACCTTATGTATTCCTTCTTTCTCAGGGTACCTGGCTAAAGGAAACGAACTATGGAAGGGTTAACTAATTCAAGCCACTTTAAATTACGTATTTATTTATCTGTTTGGTACGAATTTATGTGTAGTAAAAGTCTATATTGGTTTTCACACAATAATATAGGCGACAAAAGCATTGTTCACTCACCCAAAACCCCAGCACATGGCACCTTCCTTTACATTACCCTCTCATCACTTCTGTTTGTTTCTCCCTCTAGCTTCTTTGTTTCTTTGTCCTCCACCTCATGAATCACTTTCAACGTGAATTTCGTCATTGGAGAGACCGTGGGGCAACATATCTTTACTGGCCAGGTTACTGCTAACAGGTGATTTGCTGAGTGTGGGGGGGAGGGGGGAGAGGGGAGGGGGGTCAGGTGGGGCCAGGCATATCTCTGCTTGACAACAGGTAGAGGGTCTCCCACATATGCCTACCAAAAATCACCGGCGAATCTTGAAAAATGTGCAAACGACGGGCCTTGCAACTGACTGACGTACGATGCACATCGGTGGGTCTGTCCGCGGAAAAAAGTAGTGACGTGCATCGTACGTCGATGGGACTCGGCGGGTTAACTAGAGAACGTATAACGAAGTTGTAGGAGTAATAGAGCTACTCATAGGGTTCATAAGGATGCCAGACCGCATGTATGAAATTAGTAACTAGTGGTCAGAAATTTACCCTGTATACACTCAATGATCCTAGGTTCCAGAATCCATTTTACACAGAATATACGCTTTATCCTAGACCCCTTGCACATTGAGATTAATAGGAAGAAGGTAGAATTACAGGTCAGAGAGGCAGATCCTTTCATAAATAATGTTTCCTTCGTGACAGTAACAGATGCTGGCCCACCAGATAACTTAGAGTACATCTCCAGATGCTGCAAGATGAGTGAGACAGCTGTGGTCGATCCATTTATGTATGGCGTCATCCCGTTAGAGACTGATATTTCTGGAAGGACGCTTGGTTTATTTTCCCCAAGTCCTGGTAGTATTTTCACCGCTATGCTGTGGCCAGGAATAGTAAACATGGTCCCGAGTGATGTGAAAGAAAAGTCCAGGGCTTATGTTGCCTATATCAACGCTACTCCTGGCCCGGATCAGTATATCTGACAAGAACACGGTAGGCACAGTGAAACCATTTGAGGAGGTAAGGTGGGACGAAAGCAAGGACAATGAGCAAGGCCAATTTACTAGTGTAACACAAGGCGAGGAAAGTTTGAGGAGACTAGATATGGTTAACAATGCATTGTTTTCACTGCAAAGTCGGGAGAAAGATGCCCTCAAATGCGTTGTGCGAAAACATCCTCATGTGTTTTCTTGGCCTGACGAACCACTCACTACAACACTACATTTCCTACATCATATCTGTGCCACGTGGCCGGTCGTGAATCGCCGTCCCGATAAAACATCAGCTAAGTATCATGTAATTCTTAGGCAACAACTGAATAAATTATGAGAGCAAACTATCATACATCCCTCCAGATCACCCTATTGTTCACCCCTAGTCCCAGTGGCCAAGAAAGGTGGCACTTGAACAAGTAGATAGTAGCAGACTCCTTTCCGTTGCCAAATATCACACACATCCCTTCAGTTACGAGAGAACACTATATTTAGTAGTCGAAATTTAAGGCAGGGATACCATCACATGCCATTAGATGAGGAGTGACAACTGTTGACGGCATTTTCCTCACCAGACGGTCACTGGGGCTTTAAAGATGCTCCTGCCGTGTTCTAACGAATTATAAATGAGGCTCTGCCCGGCTTGACGGGACACATCAGTCATACTTACTTAGATGACATAACTGTCTATGTCAAGGATTTTGATTCACAGGTAGAAAATTTGGTTGACGCTTTGTCTAGACTGGAAGGAGCTGAGCTTACTCTCAGGTTGCAGAAATTTAGTTTTTTCAAGGGTGAAGTATCTTACCAAGGACATATGATTTCTGCTGAAGAATTGCGACCACAGCCAGGTAAGGTTTGGGCCATGAAGGAAATCGCAGTCCCACAGACATTAAAGGAGTTCCAATCATTTCCAGAATTAATTATTACCGTAGGTTCATAGATGGCTTCTCTAAGAATGCACTGCCTTAACAAAACTGACTCGTGGGAAAGAGGCAAAGAACTCTAAAGACTGAATGGAACGCCGAGGCAGGTCAGGTTTTCAGAGTCCTGAAGGGCCAGTTAACAGATATTGTAGTTCTTAAGTTCCCTTCCTTCTACTTGACAACAGATGCAAGCAGTACAGCAATAGGTGGGGTACTGCAGCAAAAGGATGATGATGGATTTCTCAGGTCACTGACATATTTTGCTAGAGCTTTGAATAAGGCTGAGATGAATTATGCCACTATTGAGCAAGAAGCCTGGAATATAGTGTATGAGCTAAGAATCAATCGATCCCTAATCCTAGGATACAAAGTGATTGTGCAGACGGATCACTGACCACTCAGATGGTTGTTTAATGTGTCAGGAAGAATTGCTAGATGTCAAATCCAGGCTGCAGAATATGATATAGACATGTCTCATCTCTCCAGACATCAGAATAAAGTTGAGGATGGATTGTCACGTCATTGTAATGCGCCACAGGACGATGACACGGGGGTTAAATTGGTTGCTGTAAGAATTGTAACCAACCCTGGCACTATCAGATTCTTGATAAACTGAACTGTGGAAGCAACAAGATGCACATCCCTGGCTGCCCCACTTTGAACAGTTTTGTCTTACTGAAGAGAAGCAAGAACTTATGAGGGTAATGACTTACTACAGGAGGTTGTACCTGAACAGTGTGTTCCAGCAAAATTACATTTGGCCCATCACCTGCCGCGGCCAGAACATGGTGGTTCCAAGGTAACTGTTGCATGCACGAAGAGACTTGCATATTGGCCAGTTATGGTCAAGGATATTACCACTCTGTGTCAGTACTACACACAATGCATTACCTCTAAGACGTCGGGGGAAGCAATGGCCACACTTATGAGGTACCTAGATGTGCCGTCGCCATGATATCAGTCAATATGGATATTATAGGACCGCTGAATATGTTTGAGGCAGGACACAAGTATGTCCTCATGGTAGTGAATACACTGAACAGAGTTCTTGTTGCTGAGCCATTAAAAACTAAAGCGGCGGAGGAGATAGCGCATGTGTTCATTGAGCGAGTTGTATGCGTTCACAGAACTGCACGACAACTTCTCACTAACCAAGGAAAAAAAAACGTGAATGCCACACTACATGGAGCAGCAGACATACTCCAAGTGGGTCACAACACAACTATGTCTTACCACCCTTTGGGGAATGGGTTGGTGGAACAGGTGAATGAAACCTTGAATCAGATCATAATTATGTATGATGATCAAAAGCAATGGAATTCATTGGCACCGAATGATAACGGTTGGCTTGCCTGGCCTGTGACTCAAAATCAGTAGGTCAGTTAGGGACTCTCCATATTACCTTGAGAAACCCACTGGTGCCATATCAGAAAACAAAAGAATCGCAGCCTCACTATAATGCGGATGATGCTAAGTACTTGTACATGCTAGTAGCCATGGCAGCTAAACTTTCTCAGAGATGCCAGTTGTACTTGGATCGGGCTAGTACAGAGAATGAGAATTACAGAAATAAGAAGACTGCTCTCAAACCCCTCTGTGTGGGAGAGAGTATGTGCATAAGATTCCTACGCGAGGAGTTGCTAGAAAACTACAGCCACTTTATGCAGGACCTTACAGGGTCACGGAGCGCATCAGTGGCATAGTATTGTCATTAAGGAACGTAAAATGAAGGATGGAGCTGTCTCCACTCTTCACACTGATCGTTTGAGGGTGGTCCCTGAAGCTTCTTTCACCACTAAAGACAACAAAAACGCTCGCCGTGCATACCCAGTACATGAAGCCGACGATATTGATATGATGATAATAATGGTGAGAATGGTTCAAATGATTTCACTGCTATACTGGTTTATAGCCGTGGTGCAGGGCGTTCGTCTGGGGACAGCTCGCAAGATAATCGAAGTTCTACAGTTAAAGAGACATGCAAGATAGGCAGGAGGTATAAGATATGCAAGGAACACAAGGCATGGTAAATGAAGGTGAATCCAATGGCAATCATCTGAAGCAGCAGGGTGGAAACGAGAGCGTGAACAGGGTGAATGTAGTTGAAGAATCCCTGGTCGAGGCGGGCTCCCTAACGCCTAGTCGTTCCTCCTCTGCTAATGACCTTGAGGAAGCAATCCCAGCTCCAAGGTATAGCTTGAGATCATATACAACAGTAGAAGACTTACCGAGTTATGGACAGACCTTAAGAGCACAGTGACAGGAAGACTAAACCCAACGATTACAAGGAATAGAGATTAAGTCATAATAGTTATGTCATTTTTTGTTTCAGATTTAGTTGTTTGCAGTCGTAGTGTCAGGAAATACTAGGCACATTGACCCACATATTGAGCAACCTGCTTCAACATGCGTCATCTATCCCCAAGTCTCCAAGCTAATCTCGACAGGAAATCATTATGTGGTCCCCATTATGTTAATACAAGATGAAGCATACAAACCCCTTGTTAATGCACAATATTTTCCATACTAATGAATGAAATATAGATCACATGGAAAATTCGTCCGCGATTGTATCATCACAGAAGGAAACCTTAGCTTCATTCTGACATGAGTTTGATATTAGATTTGAGCATGTAAAAAATTCTATTGTGTATTTGTTGTCAGATGAACTATTGACTGGTTTTAGACCCAGAAGTGCGATTAATCTTGGTGATATTTGTATTCTTTATTTGGTGTTGCAACTCAGTACAAGGAAGACGAAATTCACCCCAGATTTGGCCAGATTAAAGAGATCTCTGAGAATGAGTGTCAAGTATTGAATGTTCACTCTGAAATTTTAATATCCATTAGGGATATGTTACATATGCAAGCTCTACTTTTCAATTTGCCGAAGGCAGATATTACTTTACAGGCAATAATTAGACCTTTCTCTATCAGAACCTTGCAGCTGGATGGCGATGCTCGCATCGTTGAAGCACGTTTTAATCTTTAGTTAGTTTCATCAAATATCATTGCCGATAGTATGGGGATTAAATTAGGTCTTCAGAACATGATTGAGACTTGTCTGGATGTAGATATTGTGCCAAATACTTTATTACTGGAAATTTTGAATATTATCTCATTGACGAGATCAGGACGTCTTTTTCCGCCTCTCCTGAATATCTTGCCATGTACCATGAACTCATATGAGTAGTGGCTCACAGGATCCCCACCTCAGTGTGCTTCTACTTGCTAATTCCGGTTCAGGATGGCCTGGCAGATATTTCTGAAGTCTTCCGAATCACTCCGTTGACCTATAGAGTCCCTGAGACAAAAGTCTTTGTACACACAGTTCCCTCTGCCAGATTTATTGCGCCAAGTGAAACTCGTTTACAGTATATGTTGTGTCACTCAGTGTTGTACCCACCAAAAGTTACTTGTTAGTGAGCCGCAAGGTCCTGTGGTGAGATCAAGCACTTGCATCTGTGAGAGTGTAAAATTTGTCAACAAGGACATTGCATATTGTATATCAGCTCTGTAAAAAAAGAAATATAAAAAGTTTCATCCCTGTACTTATTAGAGATAATGATCAATGGTGTTTCTCTACGAATAAACCTATGCAATTTACTTCTACTTGTTCTTCTTTATTGTACTGATAAGACATATCAGAGTGTTGAAGGTATAGGTCATTTGGTCCTGGTTGATGGTTGAGTCACTACCACCACTTCTGGCAGATGCTACCCTCACCAAGGACACCAGACTGTCTGTACTTCCTATTACCTTACTTTTTAACATGTCACTCTCTTATACTGGATGCAGTACAATCACTCCATGAGATTTCCCCCAGAACGATTCATTTTCACTCTTGTGGTTCGACGAATAACTGCGTTTCCAGGCCAGACTTTTCTTCCTCGAGCTCCCACACAAATCAGCCAAGCCACTCACTCTGAGGGTTTATGTGTTTATTCTTTCAGTTGTTATAAATATGCTCTATGCTTCCTACTTACAAGTGTTGGTTATGCAGACGCTGCTTCCGTCACCCACCACCATCATTTGAGCATGCACAGTCCAGGGTGGATGTCACTACATTCTCACCACCACAGGGTCCTGTCCCAGGGGTCCAGGGCTACTCTGCTGCACCTAGGGGACGTGGGGCCAGAACGCAGGCAAAGGAATGTGGGGACAGCCAAATACTGGATGATGTTACTGATCCCGACCGTGCTGAAGCCAACAAATGTGGAACAAAAGTTTACAAAAATCAGTATACTAATAAGCCAGGATGCTAGTGCTCTGAGCCTACCTGACACACGCGTTAATCTTGGCATAGGGTCAGTTGACAACGATGAAGGAAAGGAAGAAAATGGAGATGGAGAAGAAAATGCAGATGTGGAGAAAACTGCTATACAGGGAGAGTGTTTGAAGTTGCTGAAATTGGAATATAATGCTGTTAAAAGTAGGCACCACGAGAACATTATAACAAAAGCACAGGAAGCATGAGGGGCTACAGAAAAGACCTACAGATGGCGGCAGACAAGGGAAATTGCAGAAGTGGGAGGAAACAAGGAGTGAAAATAGGAAACGACAGTAAAACACGAGGAGGTGCTTGTTGGGTGTGAAAAAAAAGAAAAAAAAAAGGGTTATCGGAAAGAGTACTGTTCAAGAGAATCATTAATTTTGGTCAGAGGTTGCAAGAAAGGTACCCTTAAAAGCTTCATTAATTTTAGTAAGAGGTCACGTGAGAGGTACCCCTAAAAGCATCATTAATTTGAGTAAGACGTCACGATTAATGTACCCATAAGTGTATCATTAATTTAAAGTATATGTGATTCAGGTATGGGGCAAGACAGCTCAAGTAATGGACGAGACAGTGCTCCATGAATTGGAGTGATTCAGGGGCACAGCAGTTCTGCTGAGAGAAACAGTCACACGACCATGAATGGCAAAAAGAAGTTAATGAGTGGAAGTTATGATGGGGAGACTGTGAGTGTTGAGACAAGGGAATTTCACATGCCCTAAGCATGAATTAAAAATGCCAATTTGCTTCTCAGTATCCAGCAATAATTAATGCTAGTCCCACGTCATGGGAATAATTATAGCTTTTATTCTTGTAATAAGAATTCTGACGAATATACAACACTCAGAAGTGAGTCTTTATGTTACATTTAGTGTGTTTGTATTTTAATTTAAATAACATAACAGAGGAAGGAAAAAATGAATTAAAAAAATATATAATCTATAATCAGATTCCAAGTGTCCTGCATTCATAAAAAAAAATCCGTAACAGTTTTACTTGAACAGCCGTACATTGAAGTTTTGGGGGAAACCACTCTCGGGATGCGAGTTCCAAAGAGGTGCAGTTTGGGGAATAAAAGAATTCTGATCGGCACAAGTTCTGTAATATGGCAGTGTGACAGTCCAATCACGAGCGCTACCAGATGCCCATGTAGCATGGGGAGGGCATGAAGAGGTGGCACAATGGATGCAAATTCGTCTGAGCATTTGCCATAAAAGTATCTACAAAATAATGCAAGGGAGGCAACATTCCTTCACACCTGAGGGGAGGTAGTTCATTTGTAATAATAGGATTACTAATAATTCTAACAGCTTTCTTCCGAATTTTGTCCAGTCGTTTTAGATCTACCTTTCCACATCCATTCCAAAGGGTGAGCAATATTCCACCTGAGAGCGCACATGATTCCTATAAATTATAGCTAGCTGCTCATCAGTGAAGAAGTTACTGATTCTGTAAAATAATGCATGTTTCTTTGAAGCGGTTTTGGCAAGTGATCTAACATGATGGGTCCAGCTGAGGGTATTGTTAAGTGATACACCGAGAATTTCGATACGTTTAGAGATAGGAATATTAATAGCACTGAAGGTAATATAGGAATCAGGCAATATCTGTCTGTTAATAAATTATATGTACAGTATTTGGCTTTACTAGCATTAAATAAGACAATGTTATTTTGTCCCCATTCAGTGATCATAGATAAGTCTTGATTTATGGAGATTGCTGAGTTGTGAGTTAGAAATATTGAATTTTATGAATGGGTGTTTAAATGTAAATAAAATGCGACGAGTCGAGTTATCTGCTTATGAATAGGTGGGATTATGGCTGACAGATAATTGATGTGAATTAGGAATAGGATTGGAGCTAGAACAGATCCTTGTGGCATGCCTGCAATATATCCATGCATTGGGCGACTTGTTTCCACTGGTGTTGCCAAAGTAATATTGCTGTCATGTACAAAGCTTGTACTAGTATAGTGGAAAACATATCTGTGTTTTGGAACCTCAGTGTGTGGAACAGTTTTCCCTTGAAGTCCGGGAGAGAATTTGGGCATTAAGGGATATACAGTGCCACAGTGTCCTAACTTTAAACTATTACAGTTCTCTCGGGACTTCTTAACGCACTGCATCCCGGAAGATTTTTCATCAATGACCCCCCCCCCCCCCCTACCCCCGCCCGTTTTTTAAAAAAAAAAATTTGGCTAAAACCTTCGCTTTTTATGAAAATCATCGAAAATTCAAAGAGAAAGTGCTCACCTGAGCTTAGAAGTGCCCTGTACATGTGACCTTACCCTCACCTTGTACCATCTTTTATGGAGCCACGCTCCAGAGAAGATTTTTTCTATGGGAGGGGTAACTATTCCAAACCACTCAGACTAGGTAAATATTTATTTATTTGGTATGAATTCATATGTAGTACAAGAGTTTATTGGTTTCCACACAGTAATATATGCGATATAAGCATTTTTTCCCTCACCAAACACGTCAACATGCCACAAATTCCTTGGAGACAATACCTCATCACTTCTGCTCATTTCTTCCTCTGGCACCACGTAATCTTTGTCCTCCACATCAGGAATCACTTTCGCCTTGAATTTCTTCATCGGAGAGACTGTGGCATGACATGTCTTTACTGGCCAGGTCACTGCTAACAGGTGAGTTGCCAAGAAAATGGCGTGCAGGGGGGAGGGTCACGCAGGGCCAGGTTGTGTCGTCGCCTGGTGGGGGGTAGAGGAAGGTCTCGCACATATGCCTACCAAAAATCGCCCCTGAAATTTGAAAAATGTGCACATTACGGACCTTGCAATTGCAGGATGTTTATGTACGTCATCAGGACTGAGTGTGATAAAACATTCAGGCATATATACAGTATATGTCAGTGGGATGTGGCAGGTCAGTGCTATTGTTCTCACATTATCAGTACGCAGCATTCGTATATCATGCTCATTAAAAATGAGTGCAAAACATGTAAATGATTGCTAAGGAAGTGTACTGTATGACACACACACACACACACACACACACACATAGATAGATAGATAGACA
>JAGKTI010038173.1:0-10768 GCA_018397915.1 Birgus latro | reverse complement strand
AGTCCCTTGTTGTTTATCATGGTGCTTGAAGCCCTCTCACGTGACTTCAGAGAGGGACTCCCATGGGAGATGTTGTATGCTGATGATTTGGTGTTGATTGCTGAGAATGAAGGGGAGGCTGAGGAAAGATTTAAGAAGTGGAGAGATGGTATGGGGCACAAGGGCTTAAGGGTAAATGCAGATAAAACAAAAGTGATGATATCTAGGGTTGGTGGCGGTACAATCAGAGGAGAGGGAGAGTGGCCATGTGCAGTTTGCCACATGGGTGTGGGAAGTAATTCCATCTTGTGCAGTGTTTGTGATAAGTGGGTGCACAAGAGATGTAGTGGTATTAGAGGTAGACTGCGAGATAATGCTGATTTCATGTGTGCGTTGTGTCGGGGAGAGCAGGCAGAGATTGTTAGGCGTGAGAGGGTTGAACTTGCAGGTGAGTCTCTTGAGTGTGTGGAGGAGTTTTGTTATTTGGGAGACATGTTATGTGCCGGAGGTGGGGCTGGAGTTAGCTCGGTTGCTAGAGTGAGAAGTGGTTGGAAGAAGTTCAGGGAGCTGTTGCCTCTCCTGACATTGAGAGGACTCTCCTTACGTGCTAAGGGGTCTTTGTATGCAGCATGTGTTAGGAGTGTGATGCTGTATGGTAGTGAGACCTGGGCAGTAAAGGAAGAGGATATTCGCAGGTTTAAACGTACAGAAATGACAATGATTAGGTGGATGTGCAGTGCGTCCCTGCGTGCAAGGCCTGGGGGGGCTGGGTTTACGATAGAAGAGTTGAGAGGTAGGATGGGACTGGAGTGTATTGGTGTTGTGATGAGGAGAGGTAGGCTGAGGTGGTTTGGACATGTGGAGAGGATGGGGGATGATAGTTGGGTACAGAGGGTGAGAAGTGTTAATATTGGGGGAGGGGTTGGGAGGGGTAGACCGAGAAAGACATGGGACGAGGTCATTAAATGTGACTTAAGGGTTAAGGGACTGAATAGGGAGGCTGCCAGAGATCGAGCAGCGTGGAGAGCCGCCATTAGGTGACCAAGGCCGACACATGCAAGCATGTTGGAGCCTTCAAAAACGAAACGAAACGATACACTTGATCACAAAACAAACACCAGCAAACTCTACAAAACACTAAACAGCATCACACTCTCCAACAGCAACACTACACAATCACACGCTGCCATCACAACAACAGACACCATTCCTTCAAACAAACAACAAGCAAACACTGTCATCAATCACTTTTCACATGTCAGCCATCTAAACCCTCATCGTGACAACCGACGTATCATCCGACGTAAGAGACAGTTCCCCACAGACCCAGACTTCGCACCTTTCACTTACAACCAGACGAAGCACATCATCAGCAACCTCAAGCACTCATCTGCCTGTGGACCAGACAACATAAGCAACATACACCTTAAACACATTGGACCACAAGGCATACAAGCACTCACCAACATATCAAACTACAGCTACTCACACAACATAATACCCAACATCTGGAAGCATGGCATTATCGTCACTATCCCAAACCCAACAAAGACCCCACATTACCTTCCTCACACCACCCCATCACACTCCTCTGCACCCCCTCCAAAGTCACTGAAAGACTGGTACTACAACTAGTTACACATCACACCCCCCTAGTCCCATCACAACAAGGTTTTAGGCCACTACACTCCACAAACACTCTTCTTACAGACCTTACACAGAGAGTTTTTGATGGCATGAATTCAGCTAAGCCACCACACAAAACACTCCTTGTCACACTAGACATTAGTAAAGCTTTTGATTCCATCCCCCGCCACAACCTCACAAACAAAATATTCAACACAAACATGCACAATAACACAAAAAGATGGCTAGCAAACTACTTAGCTTGGAGATATGCACATGTAACTTTTGCTGGTCAGTCCTCAAACATCAGAAACTCCACAAATGGTGTCCCCCAAGGATCTGTCTTGTCTCCTACACTCTTCAACCTATACATGCATGACATACCCACACCCCACACACAACTAATACACATAGCTTCCTATGCAGACGACATAACACTTACATGCACACACCAAAATGCAAACACAGCCACACAAATTCTCCAACCTTACCTCAACACACTACATGAATGGTTCACCACAAACAGACTCAAAATAGCCCCAGCCAAATCTACAGTGACCCTTCTCACAAACTGGACAGCAGAACACAGTCACATTCCACACCTTACCATAGACAACACTCGCCTACCACACACACACACACACCCAAAACCCTTGGTGTAACATACAATACATCAATGTCATTTAAACAACACATCACAAACATCATAAATAAATTAACACCTAGACTCAATGCCTTCAAGTCACTTGCCCATACAACATTTGGACACAACAAAGAAACCACCACCACAGTATACAAACAATATATACATTCAGTGATGAATTATGCAAGCCCTGCTTGGGCTCCTAACCTCACTAAAACACACTACAACACTCTTCAGACCATACAAAACAAGGCCTTAAAAATAATCACAAGCTGCACAGCTACTACACCTACAGACCACCTACACCAAGAAACCAAAGTCCTCAAAGTCAAGGATCATCTAGACATGAGAGGCACCCAAACTCTCGCTGAAGCCTCCACAAACCCAAAACATCCACTACACTACATGGTAGCACATCCACACACAAGAAGGAACATCAAAACAACACCCAGCACACGATATCATACGCAAATACAATCATCTCTTCCCCCCTGCCTGCCTCAGACCAGCTCCCAGAAGCATATTCATACTCAAATCACTCGCCGTTCCATTCAGTCACTCAAAGACAACACACAGCTGCATGCACGGCCTCCTGATATCCATCCTTCTGAATCCTATCTCCCCCGTGAGGACAGGGTCCACCTGGGCAGGCTGAGATGTGGGCATCATCCAGCCCTCTTGAGCTATCAGAAGAGGCTGGATGACTCCATTGCTGATGCCTGTCCAGAATGTAACACAGCACCCCATACTTAATTATTAAGCACATCATGGAAGACTTCATTGCACACAATCACTTATGCCAACAACACAGCATACACTCCTTGAGAGCTCTGTGGGAAAGCCCGGTCTCTGCCATGGCCTTCCTTAGGGACTCGGGGCTGTTCGGCAAGACTGCCTAGGGAACAACTACTAATACTACTACTACTACTACTACCATGAGAGTATTATGGAAGAGTTCAGAAATGATACAGAGACAATTAGGCTGGCTAGCACTCTGACAGATCATAGCAGTGATATTAAGGAGAAGATAACCCAGGTGAATGAAGCGATGCAAAGCTATAAAAATGATGTGGAAACCACGTACGCTGAAATGGTGAAAGTAATGAAAGACTTAGAAGCAAAAGTCAAAGAAAAGAGCATTAAAAAGGATGTAAAGAAAATAATCCAAAACAATCCAAAACTGGTCAAAGATTCAGCAGACATCAACAAATCTATAGTAATCAATGGTATCGAGGAGGAAATAAAAAATAAGATCTCGAGAGATAAAAAAGAGATGGCAAATGTAATGAATATATTGAAGGAAGTATCAGAGGAAATCCGTAGTAAAGACATAGAGGAACACAAAAGGCTAGGTAAATACGCGAGAAATAAATCAAGGCCACTGAAAGTAACCTTCCAGAATGTAAACACTGTGGAGGAAATACTGAAAAATGCAAACAAACTTATGGGAAAAGAGGATTTCAAAAATGTATGGATAAAAAGATGCCTAACTCAAGAGCAACTGGGATTACTAAAAGAAAAGTGGGAGGAGGCAAAAACAAAGAACGAGGGAAGATCAGAGGAAGAGAAGAAGGACATTTTTTTACAAAGTAATTGGATTGCAGGTACGAAAGTGCTACATAAACAGGAGGGAATAAAAAGGAAGCAGGTAGCAGAACCAAGTCATGACAAGTAGGTAAACAAGATGATTAAGTTGATGTACTCAAATGGAGATGGAAAGGTACCTAAATTACTAGAGATGAATGATTATATTAAAGAGAAGGAACCACATATTCACTGCCTAACTGAAACAAAATTAACATTAAGGATATCAAATGACACCCTAAACCTAGAGGAATACAATATATGGAGAAGAGATAGGAGCTTAAAAAAAGAAGGAGAAATTATAATATTAACAAAGAAAAATCTGCAAGTCAAAGAAATAACTAGATATAGCCTCACAGGTAGAACTGATAGCAGTAGAGATTAGTACATCTGAAGGGAGATTAAATGTGGCAAATTTATAGATGCCACCTAAATCAAACATTTGGGAAAAAGGCAAATATGAAGAACTGGCAGAGAGTACAATTCAAAGTTTAGGAGCATTGCTACAAAGAATGAAGGAGAAATCAGAAAGAATTATAATATCTGGAATTTCAGTACAAATATAAATTGGAATACTCTAGATATAAAGAGCCAGGAAAGCTGTTGGGACCAAAAGCTCATGGACATTGTGCAAGAGTTTTTCCTAACGCAACATGCAAAAGAAAGCGCCAGAAAAAGAGGATTTGATGTACCATCAGTACTAGATCTTATATTTACTAGGTAAGAAAATGATATTCACAGTACAGTATTATGCATCACCCTTCATTTGGCAAAAGCGACCATGCAGTATTAAAATGCGACTTCGGGACTGCATATGACATAGTTAACAGTAATGAAAGTTACAAAAAGAGCCTTAACTACAAAATGGGCAATTATCATGACCTAAAGAAATACTTCTTAGAAATAAACTGGGAGAAAGAGTTTAGAGGACAAGTTCTAAATGTTATATATAGAAAATTCTGTGAACTTTATGAAATAGTAGTCCAATATTACATCCCTCAGCACAAAGAACCCTGGGGGTAGGGGGGTTTTCAAGAATTCTCCCCCAGTATCCCTGCTTGTCGTAAGAGGCGACTAAAAGGGTTGGTGGTGGGTTAATGCCCCACCCCGTAAAAACAACTAACTAAAAATACAAACAGGAAGCCTCGGACCAGGACTGACCAAAAGTTGACGACAAAGGAATGGACAAAGGACGAGATTAAGATTGCGACCTGGAATGTGAGGGGTATGAATGATAAGGTGAAAGAGAGAGAGATTGTACAGGTGCTTGAGAGTGCGAAAGTGGATATATGTGGAATAACTGCAACTAAATGGCGAGGTGAGAGTGTGAGAGAATGGGAATATGGATGGGGTATATGCGCGGGAGTGGGTGAGAATGAGAGGGCGAAAGAAGGAGTGTGTATTGTTGTGAGCAACAGGTGGAAGGAGAATGTAAGAGAGTATGGATCAGTTGGGTCAAGGATTGTGTGGGTAAGAGTGAAAGTAGGACTACAAATGTGGGCAATTGTGTGCGTGTATGCTCCAACGCAAGATCGTGTAAGTAGAGTGGGAGAAGAGTTTTGGACAAATGTGGAAGCCTGCTTGGAAAAGTTTGAAAGGAATGAGAGAGTGTTTCTGATTGGAGATATGAATGGAAAAGTAGGGAATGAGAAGGTGGATGGAGTGGTTGGTGAGTGGGGTGTGCCTGCAGAGGTGGATAAGAATGGCAGTGCTTTAGTGGACATTTGTGCTGGGAGGGGGTTGGTGATAGCCAATACCCTCTTCAGGCACAAAATGATCCATAGGTATACATGGCGAGTGGTGAGAAGAGAGGACGGGGGAATGAATGAACGGAAGGCAATGATTGACTATGTGTGTGTGGATGAAAGGATGAGAAGATGTATAATGGATGCAAGAGTATATAGAGGTTGGGGGAGTGGACTTTCTGACCACCACTTGGTGGTGGCCAGAATCAGAATCCAAACAAGATGGAGGAAGAGAAGAAGGGAAAGACAGGAGGAAGTATTTGTTACAAGGAGGGTAGAAAAGTTACAAGAGGATGGAATAAAGGCCGAATATAGAAGGGAAGTGGAGGAACGATTGGGTAAATATAGATTGGAGCAGATGGGGGACGTGGAGGGTGTGTGCAAGGTATTGACAGAAGAAATCTGTGCAGCATGTGAGGTGGTGAGTGGGGTGAAGAGGAGACGAAAGGGGGTTCAGGGAACAGCATGGTGGACCAAAGAGGTGAGAGAGGCTGTGGCACAAAAGAAGAAAGCATATAATGAGTGGATGAGAAACAGGGGCAACGAAGAAGCTGAGAGACGGACAAGAGAGTTATATGTAGTGAGGAGGAGAGAGGTGAAAAGATTAGTAAGAGAGAGTAAGAAGAGAGTGGATGAGGAATTTGGAAGGAATTTGAGTGCAAAGTGGAGGGAATGTAAGAAAATGTTCTGGAAGGAGGTAAAGAGAGCTAGACAGGGTGCCAACGAAGGCAGTGGGGGTGTGAAAGATAAAAATGGTAGATTACTAGTGGAGAAGGGAGAAAAAGTAAACAGATGGAGAGAACACTTCAATGAACTGTTGAACATAGAGAATGAAAGTAATGCAAGTATAAGTGGCTGGGGAATGGCAGGGAGAAGGAGGGTTGTGAGAAGAGAGGAAGAAATCANAGGATGGAAGTGGTGGAAGCAATGAAGAAAGTTAAAATGGGGAAAGCCCCAGGAATTGATGGAGTGTGTGGTGAAATGCTGAAGCATGGGGGAGAGATAGTAATAGAATGGATGTGGAAGGTGTGCAGATTGGCTTGGGAGGAGGGTAGAGTCCCAGAGGATTGGAAGTCAGGTATAATTATTCCTCTGTACAAAGGAAAAGGGGAAAAAGCAGTGTGTGGTAACCATAGGGGCATTTGCCTTCTCAGTGTAATAGGAAAAATATATGGTAGGATACTTATTGACAGAGTTAGGGAAATTGCTGAGGAATTAGTTGGAGAAGAACAAGGAGGTTTTAGGAAGGGAAGAGGTTGTGTAGACCAGATATTCATTCTTAGATCCGTAGTGGAAAAGTTTCTAGAGAAGGGCAAGAAATTGTATGCAGCCTTCATGGATCTGGAGAAAGCATATGACAGGGTGGATAGACAAGGTTTGTGGAAGGTATTAAGAATATATGGAGTGGATGGGAAGTTGTTGAAGGCAGTGAAGAGTATGTATGAGGGTGCTAAGGCTGCAGTGCGTGTGGATGGCAAACTGAGTGAATCTTTCCATTTGAAGGTTGGATTGAAACAAGGATGTGTCATGTCTCCATGGTTGTTCAATCTGTATATGGATGGGGTTATAAAAGAGATACAAGGTCGGGCAGTGGATGTTGGAGTGGCCCTAGTGAGAGAGGGCAGTGTGTGGAAACTCCCTGTACTGTTGTTTGCAGATGATACTGTGTTGTTGAGTGAAGACGAAGGGGAGCTGCAAGGCTTGGTAGATGAGTTTGGGAGAGTGTGTAAGAAACGGAATCTAAAGGTGAATGTGGGGAAGAGTAAAGTGATGGTCTTCGAGAGAAGTGAAGCCAGTGAGTGTACAGTGAGATTGGATGGGAAGGATATGGAGAATGTGAGTGAATTTAAGTACTTGGGCAGTGTGATGAGTAAGGATGGTAGTCTGGAGGGTGAAGTGCTCGAAAGGGTACAGCAGGGAAGGAAGGTTGCTGGTTCGTTGAAAGCAGTGATAAGAAACAGGGAGGTGAGCATGGAAGTGAAAAAGTTGTTACATGACAGTATTGTGATACCAACTCTGACATATGGAAGTGAAGCTTGGACCCTGTTGGAAGGACAGAAGTCAAGAGTGAGAGCAGTGGAAATGAGTTATTTGAGAGGAGCATGTGGAGTCACATGGAGAGACAGACTAACAAATGAGGAAGTGAAGGAGCGTTGTGGTGTGGTTGAGGACGTGATGGGAAGCGTTAGGAGAAACACGTTAAGGTGGTTTGGGCATGTGGAGAGGATGGAGAGTGAAAGATTGACGAGGAGAGTGTATGTGAGTGAGGTGGAGGGGGCGAGAGGGAGGGGGAGGCCAAGGATGAGATGGAGGGATGGAGTGGAGAGGTATATGAGAGAGGGGGGTGTGAGTTGGGAGCGTGGTAGTGAAATGGCAGGGGACAGAGTGACATGGAGGCGATTTGTTTGTGGCCACCCCGTTCGGGATTGAGGCGTCTGGCAATAGATAGATAGATAGCACAAAGAATCAGAAATGAAAATAAACATGGTTTATAAAGAATGTAAAAAAATCAAAAGAAAAAAGACACTTGTTGTGGAATAGATACAGAAGACACAATAGTGAGAAGGCATATAACAACTGTAAACAGGCAAGAAATAAATACACAAGAATAAGGAGAGAAGCCCCAAAACAGTTTGAGGATGATGTCATAAACAAAAGTAGTGATCAACCGAAGCTATTTTACAGCTATTTCCGAAGCAAAACCAAAGTAAAAGATAAAATACAATCCATTACGGATGAAGGGATCCTATATACACAACAGAAAGATATTTGTGAAGTACCCAATAAGAATTTCCAATCAGTTTTTACAGAAGAAAATAATTTTGAGAGGGATGATATGGAACACGCATGTCCAAACGTATTACAAGATATACAAATATCAGAAAAAGAAATACAGGAAGAGTTAAGTAAATTAGACAAAGGAAAAGCAAATGGCCCAGATGAAATATCATGTTGGGTGTTACACGAATGTGCAAAGGAGTTAAGTACACCATTATCGTTAATATTCAAGGAATCCTTGGGTCAAGGTAAACTACCAGATATTTGGAAGAAGGCAAACATTGTCTCCTTATTCAAGAAAGGGAACAGACAAAATCCACTCAACTACCGACCAGTATCACTAACCAGTGTTGGAAGTAAGACACTGGAAAAGCTAATAAGAAAAGTTTGAGTAAACCATCTAGAAGAACACAATATGATAACAGAAAGGCAATTTGGTTTCAGAAAGGGAAAATCATGTGTGACTAATTTATTAAGCCACCGTGACAGAGTTGCAGAAACATTACAGAAAAGAGAATGACGGGTGAAAAGTATCTATCTAGATTTCAAGAAAGCATTTGACAGAGTATTGCACCAAAGACTCTTATGGAAACTGTACCATCAAGGAGGAATCCGAGGCAAACTGTACTATTGGATGCAAGATTTTTCAGAAAAAGGGAAACGAGAACAGTACTATGGGGAAATTACTCATCATGGAGGGAAGTGACTAGCAGAGTTCCACAGTGTATATAACTGACACAGATAATAATATTGGAAATGAAAGCTATTTAAATATATTTGCTGATGATGCAAAAATACAAAGGAGAATTACTAACATAAACTCTTGTAAAGAGCTACAAGAAGAAATAAATAAACTTCATAGATGGAGTAATAAATGGCAAATGGAATTCAATGTGGACAAGTGTCATGTAATCAAGTTTGGTAAAAGTGCGACAAGACCAGACTGGGATTATAAACTAGGAAGAAAAACCCTACACATATCAGAAAGAGAGAAGGAATTAGGTGTGATTATCAATAACAGACTATCTCCGGTTGACCACATAAACGAGAAGGTACAGAACATGTATGCACTGCTAGCAAATATGAGAATAGCATTCACATACATAAATGAAGACATGCTGAGGAAGATAATATCCTTCATCAGACCAACCCTGGAGTATGCATCAGTAGTCTGGAATCCTCAACTCGAGAATCATCATCGTCGCTCATTTTTGAAGGCTCCAACATGCTTGCATGTGTCGGCCTTGGTCACCTAATGGCGGCTCTCCATGCTGCTCGATCTCTGGCAGCCTCCCTGTTCAGTCCCTTAACCCTTAAGTCACATTTAATGACCTCATCCCATGTCTTTCTCGGTCTACCCCTCCCAACCCCTCCCCCAATATTAACACCTCTCACCCTCTGTACCCAAACACACAGATAAGATTGAAAAAGTTCAAAGGGCCGCTACAAGATGGGTACCAAGTTTATGGAATCTAAGCTATGAAGAAAGACTTGAAAAACTGAATCTGCCAACACTAAAGGAGAGAAGAAGAAGAGGAGATATGATTATGCTGTATAAATGCATATCAGGAAAGGAGAAAATAATAAACATAAATGAATGTAAGTAATCCATCCACTATTCAACGTAATAGAGCCAAAGGCATGACCGGAAAGTGGTCTTGTCCGGAGAGTGGCCCTGAAGCTCCAGAACTGGCCATTCATGACTAACCTAACCTAACCTACATCCACCTACCTACCTCCCTACTGGACATGCATAGCACTTATTTAAGTCCCCTTTCACATAAATAATGCACACAAAGCATGAATTAACTGAATTTTAACCAAAAAAGGATAATTTAGAGGTGAGTAAGGCATAGGTGCTCACAACTTGCCAGCAAGTGTAAGTATCAGACATGGAAATCACTATGAAAATCACCCTTTCTCACACTGTATGCATTAAATAATGGGCACAAAGCATGAATTAATTGAAGTTTAACCCCAAAATAATGATTTTGAGGTAAGTAAGGCATACAGTAGGCGCGGAAAGTATTGACGTTTTTTTGCCAACGTCATTCTTTTTCGTGTTAAGTGAAGTAGGGTCAATCCTACCCTCCCCTGTGATGCAAAATGAGCTGACGCTTTTTCAACGGGAGCTGGCAACCCTGCTTGATAAGTTTGGCACCACAGGAGCAGGCTCAGTAATGTTTGGGCAGCCACAGGAGGAGGATTGTCTCTGTGTGTGATGCACCACGAAGGCATGTTTTGACTCAAATAACACAGTTTTTTGGTTACCTACCACATTCTCATCATGCCTAAAGTAACCACAAGCAAGGACAAACGTGTGGAAGTGATTACTTTATACAAAGCTGGCCACAAACTCCCATTTATTGCAAATCAGATGGTGTTAGACTGAGGACAGTGCAGAGACTGGTGA
>JAGKTI010038172.1:0-10768 GCA_018397915.1 Birgus latro | reverse complement strand
ACTTTAGGTGGAAGGTCGACTGCCACTGAGCAATCTGCAAAACCACAGCGACGTTCATCATGTACAGGAGGAACATCGGGAAGGTTAAACAAGTTAGGACAAGAGGACGTACTGGCATGATCATCTGCCACCAACACGAAAGAGGACAGACCCTTTACTATGGTAGTAGAAGTAGAAACAGCTGTGGACAACTGTGGAGAAACCCCTGGACCACAAGCAGCACGAATCTGACGAATGGCATCTTGCAAAACACCAGACTGAAAGGCAGCTGACAGATACTTGACAGAGCACAGCAGCATTAGAAAGAACAAAAGTATACGAGTAAGTAAACCTGGACTGGAAAATCGATTCTGGACACCCCTCTTTCTTTCATGGAATGATCTTACTCATGGATAAGAACAGACATAATCGTGTCAAAGTAGCTGAGAGGACTGTGTCGAGGAGATACAGCATTGGCACCCACAATTACAAGTCCCGGACAGTCAATAATGTGGGCTGATCTGCCACAGGAGACACATAACCGTGAGGGCAAATCTGTGCATGGCAGCAGAAATGGCTAACGTGTCCATACTCTTGGCAGTGGAAATACTGTTTTGGAGCTGATTGGCATGTAAAGCTTCACAGGAAATGACAGCCAGGAGCATTTCACAAAAGCAGACAATGTCAATTGGTCAAAGGTTGGGAACGAAGTAGGAGCTGGGGTCAGAATACTATTTTTCTTCTGCAAATACTCATCAACCACCACACCAGATGACTGTAGTTCATCCAATAGTCGTGACTCAAGTACTGGAGGAGGTCACTGGATAATGACATTATTACACAACTTAAAGATGACATGAGAACAAAGTTACAATATTACCAGACAAAAAGTCAGATCCTGTAGACACAAGCTTTATTCTGGGGAGGACACATTAATAAAGATGATTACATCATCTTGGGAAAAACAGAAATAATGGCACCGTGATGGTCGAGAATGTAAAGATCTAAAACTGACCCACTCCTAGTGGGTTGGAACATAAGGAATAAGTGCCCTTTTAAACCCTAGCCATAAGAGACGAATTATTTGCCCTGGGTTACCCCAATCAGGTTACCCATCTAGCCAGAACTAGGGAAAGTTGTTTAGCAGCAGCACATCAAGCAGCATTGCTCAACCCCCAGGACTCTAGTTTTTCAGCATCATTGGGCACCAGGTATGGCAAACACGTGGGGAGACGAAAACCCTGCCCAAAATGGGGAATGGGCAGCGGATGTGCAACACCAGCGGCAGGGTTCCTCTATCAGTGATTCAGGGGAAGTGCTTGCTCTGTGAGGTGGACAAATGTCAAACTCTACAATAAAAGGTAGTTCACCAAAATAGGTGGCACTGCCAGTTGTGCTTCAAGCCCCACCACCACATCATGGTGATCCTATTCAGTAGGGAATTTGCGGAGGAAGTAAAATGAGGAGTGTGCTATGAAAGCCTTGATACTCGTACGAAACAAGTCTGAGGGTGGCAGCTTCAAGATGTGAGCACGGAGTTTTAGCGCGTACACTAACTTAAAAGTGTAAAACTTTAATGTAGCATGAAAATGAGTAGTCAAAAGTGCTGCAAGTGTATCAGAAAAGTTATAATATGGGTTATGAAAGACGTGGAATACGACTGTCTGCACACTTTTGTTGAGGAAGGTGTTTTTGAATCGTATGATCATGTAGCAGAGAGGAAAAGTCTGAATGTAATGGAGATGAGGTGTCTGAGAAGTATGTGTGGAGTGACGCGTATGGATCGAGTGAGAAATGAAGAAGTGCGAAGGAGAACTGGAATTGTTCGGGAGATGGCTGATCGAGTTGAACAGAGGGTGTTGCGATGGTTTGGGCATATGGAGAGAATGGATAATGAGCGATTGGTGAAAAAGATAACTAGATCGGATGTGAGAGGTGTAAGGCTGAGAGGAAGACCACGAATAGGATGGATGGACAGTGTGAAGAGAGCATTGGATGCGAGAGGGTTGTCTGTTGAGCAAGGAAGAGTGGCTGTGCGTGATAGAAATGAATGGAGAGATATTGTGAATGAATAAATGATGACGCAGCCTTGAGGGGATATTCTCCTGCAGTTTGTCTGATCAGCTGATCAGGTCAGGTGTAGGTAAGGGGCTGGATCCATTATGATGTGGCAGGGGTAAACCAGCTTTGCTGTCGGGCCCTGCTGCGGATGTCACTGACTGCACTGCGTAGTTGACCCTCGTGCGGTGTGGTACGGCGAGGATCTGTCCCTTCTACCCTTTAGGGCTAAGATGCGAATGAATGTGTATGAGTGGATGAGTTAATTGGTAGTGTATTGACCTGTCTCGACTACCTCCCTTTTGTTGGGGGAAGCAGCCTAGGTATATAGATAGATAGATAGATGATCATGTCGAGGACGACAGGGTGTTAAAGGATATGTGAGGTTGTACTGGAGCGAGTCTGAAGCTGGCTGGAAGGATGGTAGACCAAGAAGAAGGTGGACAGATTAAGCAAATGAGCGTGTGTGAAAATGCCAAATTCTGAGGATGATGTAATCTAGACTGGATGGAAGTCTTTTTATGGAGGAAGGTATTTCAAGGGTTCACTTACAGTCGACATTCTTGACAAAGCTTGATTTAGGCCTGTGGATCCAGCTCCATTACATTAGCTTCATATGTGGTGGCAGCTGAGTTAATTTTGAGAATTTATGTTTTTTCTTTACAATCGTAAATTAAGTCCTGAGTATTCCAACGTAATCTACATTTCTCTAAAAATGCAAAATTGACTTTGATTCCACTTCATACTGGGGTAATACATTGCAATTATTAACAATTCTATTGCAAGATGAATATTTCGTATATTTTATTTCGTTCTTTCCAAATAAATCTTCTTAGTATGGCCTCTTGTTGATTGGTTCGCTCACATCTGTAAAATACCCTGGCACACTTCAGGGTCATACTCTCCGCAGAGTATCTTGTAGGTTTCAATCATGTCTCCTCTTGCCCTCCTGTATGATAACATTGGTAGTCCAAGCTTCCTTACCTTTTCTTCGTAGCTCAAGCTCTTCAGTGATGGAACTTATTTGGTCGTTCCCCTGTGTACATTTTCTACTGCCTCCAAATCCTTCGCTAAACAAGGACACCGGAATTGATTTGCATGTTCTGAATGGGATCAAACAGAGTTACATATAACAGTTTAAAGATTTCTTCATCTAAAGACAAATGTTCGCCGAATTAGCCCAACTATGCAGTTTGCCTTATTTATCTTCTCTGCAAGATGACCAGAGAAAATGAGCTTATTGTCAGTCATGACCCTGACATCCTTCGCATAGTTTACTTCAACAGCTGATTCCTCCATTTCATATATTTGATCTACTTATTCTCATAAATTTGCATTTCTTTGAGTGAAACAACAGCAGCCACCTCTCTAACCATCTCTTGATAGCATATTTTTGTAAATAAGCACAGTAAGTCTGTTTCTTGATCTTCCTGTACATCTTCGTGTCATCAACATATAAATATATTTCACTACCATTCTGAACTACTTCCGGCATATCATTTATGTAAAACACAGAGAATAAAGCCAAAGAACTGACCCCTTTACTCTCAACTTCATACCATTCTGATTTATAACCTTTTACAATGACACACTGTCGTTCATTTCTTAACAGAGATTTAATCCAGTTTAAACATGCTTCACTAATGCTGTAACTCTTAATCTTTTCCAAAAGTCTTCCATGTGGTACTTTGTCAACGGCCTTCATAAAGTCGCATTAGACTATGTCAACTGCTTGGCGCTGCTCGAGTATCTTAGTCCACTAATCATTCACTTTAATGTGCTGAACTGTTGTCGAGTGTCCAGTGGAAAAAACATACTGCCTTTTGCTAAAAAGATTATTATTCCTCATATGTCCCATTAATTTATCTCTGAGCAATGACTCCATTAGCTTTATCACCAGGCTAATTAAACTTATTGGTCAGTAGTTCCAAGGAACAGAACGGTTTCCCTGCTTGAATATAGCTGTTATATTTGCCATATTCCGGTCACATGCCAACTGTCCTTTGTTATATGAATCCTCAGATAGCATTTTCACAGGCACGGCTAATGGCTCATATCCTTCCTTAATAATTCTAGGGTGTAGCCCATCAAGTCCTAGTGATTTATTTCTCAACTCTTTTACGGCCTGTTTCATTTAAGTCAAAGAAACCTTCATGTGTGACAGTGTTAGTACTTCTCTTGTAGGGAAGTGAGGAATTTCTCCTTCTGGTTCCTCAGTAAGTACCTCAGTGAAATGTTTCGCCAATACCTCTTCTATATCTTTGTCCGACTTTGTCTTCTCATTACTTACTGCAATTACATATAACTCAGGGATACCTGTTGTTGTTAACTTTTCTTGGACATATTTCCAAAAAACCATTGGATTCTCTCTTACATTTATTGCAATAATACATTCCTTTCTTTTTATTCCTTTCCTAGTTTCTCTCGTCACTTAATTTGTTGGTACAGTGGGGTCTGACAGTACGCGAGAATATGGTTGACAAAATGCGCCGAATATTGGAAATTTCGCACATTAGAAACCAGTGAACCATGGAAATAAATGTATTTGGTGGACACCTCACCCTGTCTTTGTCATTTACAGTACGTCCCCATTATTGCCGGTCATTTTAAGAAAGAGTTTTCCTCAAAGAAAGACAATAGATCTGTGGACGTAATGTGCTATGTAGTGCTCCATGTGTATAACTGCGGGATTAGCAACCTTACTGTGCCCGTCCACTTGCTGGCCCCGAAAATTCTTGATGGTTCGTAAAATCTGCTCCTTCTTCTTAACAATGTTTGTCACTGTCGATTCACCTAAGTCAAGTTCACGTCCAATGTCTGAGTTCCTTTTACCTTGATTATATTATTGAACTCCATAACCTTTATTTTCAGCTCCAAAGTGATCCTCTTATACCTGCAATGAAGCGGTGGGGTCATGATGTAAAAGATGAGCAAGAGCGTAATGCAAAAAAAAAAAAACACATTATGAATGCCCGGCGCAGGCAGACACAGACTGACAGTCTTGAGTCTTGACTTGAGAGATACAATAAGCGAAGGAAAGGGTGGGAAACCGATCAGCTATCTGGAGGTGGCTTCATATACTACCATTTTGAGCTGTCTTTAAAGACAGATTCGCATTTTAGAACGATTGTTTACTTATTAAAAAATGTATTATATTCCTTAGTGGAGTTTGCATAGCAGGTATTTCGCATAATGGGAGACGCCACTTTATTCCGTTTTCTACTTCTCTGTATTCTCTGTCACCAACATCTTTACCCACTTCTCGTTCAATGGTCCTAATACTCTTCATTCGACACTAGAGCCTCATTTTTTGGGGGGGACGGAAGAAAGTTTTCGATAGTTTTCTACTCGTTGGCAGTTGTTTATTTGTCCTATTCCTCAAATTTATTTCATTCTTTTTGTTTGTTACTGGGTAATGGAGAACGTCAAAATGAAGAAGATCCCAAGGATTGAGGGAGTGTGTTGTGAAATGCTGAAGCATGGGAGATAGATAGAAGTAGAAAGGATATGGAAGAGGTACAGATATGCCTAATAGGAAGGTAGAGTCCCTGAGGAAAGAAGGTGTTGAATAATTATTCCCCTGTACAAAGGAATGAGGAATAAGAAGTTTTTTTTTTATGCAAGGAAGAAGGAACCAAGGGCCATGGGCCCGCAAACTGTTCCTTCCAAGAAAAAGTAAAAACAATACAAAAGAGAGTCAAATTCAAGATCCATTCATTTCGAGATGCCTGGACACACTGCGTTTGAAAGATTGGAGATCATAGGAAGCAGGGAATACAGACAGAGGGAGACAGTTCCAGAGTTGACCAGTTGCATAAATGAGTTAACTACTGCATTAGAGAGTTGGACAGAAAAGGGATGAGAGTTTTTTGCTAGATGGGTACTACGTGCCCGTCGTAGAGGTGGAGGGATGCAAGCAGACAGTTCAGAGGAACAGTGGCCATTGAAGTAGCGATAGAAGAGAGATAAAGAAGCAACAGTGCGGCGAAGAGACAAAGGTTGAAGGGAATCAGTAAGAGGAGGAGAGTTAATGAGACGAAAAGCCTTTGACTCCACCCTGTTGAGAAGAACCGCATGTGGGGAGCCTCCCCACACATGAGAGTTGTACTCCATACACGGGCGAATAAAACCCGTGTACACTGTCAACATCTGTGCAGGGGTAAAGAAAACTCGGAGTCGGCCCAGCACACCTAATCTCTTGCAAGCAGATTTCACAAGAGATGTAATATGTTCTTTCCAAGACAAATCCCGAGAGAATGAAACCCCTAGCATGTTCAAGGATGATGCAACCTGAGCTGGACATTATTAAACATTAGTGGGTAATCCTGAGGAAGATTTTGTCGGGTTGATAAGTGTAAGAACTGAGTTTTTGATGCATTAAAAATAACAAGATTATTTTTACCCCAATCAGAGATACGAGCCAAGTCAGACATTAGGTGTGCCACAGCCTCATCCCTTGTTTGCTGAAGTAACTGCTGAGATGGACGTTGCGGAAATCGAACGGAAAGGTGAAGGGAGGAATAGCATATGAGTGGATAGGGTTAGATGTACAGCTTAGAAGGTCATTGATGAATAAAAGAAAGAGAGTTGGTGATAGGATAGAGCCCTGAGGAACACCACTGTTGATAGGTCTAGGAGAAGATCGATGGCCGTCTACAACAGCAGCTATAGAACGACCAGAAAGGAAGCTAGAGATGAAGGCACAGATAGAAGGATAGAAACCGTAAGAGGGCAGTTTGGAAATCAAAGATTTATGCCAGACTCGATCGAAAGCCTTTGAGATGTCAAGTGCAATGGCAAAGCTTTCGCCAAAGTCCCGAAAGGAGGATGACCAGGAGTCTGAAAGGTAGGTGAGAAGATCGCCAGTGGAGCGTCCCTGACGGAACCCATACTGACGATCAGAAAGAAGGTTGTGACAGGAAAGATGCTTTAAAATTTTTCTGTTAAGAACCGATTCGAAAACTTTTGATACACAGGATGTTAAAGCAATTGGACGATAGTTAGAGGGTTGGGAATGGTCACCCTTCTTTGGGACTGGCTGAATGAGAGCAAACTTCCAGCAAGAAGGAAAGGTACTAGTTGAGAGACAAAGGCGAAAGAGTTTACCTAGGCAGGGTGTAAGCACAGAAGCACAGTTTTTGAGGACAACAGGAGGGACTCCATCAGGCCCATATGCCTTGTTAATATTGAGGCCAGTGATGGCAGAAAATACATCAGCTTAAGAAATTTTTATGCCAGTCATGAGGAAGTCTGAGGGGGGAAGTGATGGTGGAACAGGACCGGAAACGTCAAAGGTAGAATTGGAGGAGAAAGTCTGAGCAAAGAGATCTGCTTTATCAGTAGAAGAAATAGCTACAGAGCCATCAGAGTAGAAAAGAGGAGAGAAGGATGATGAGGTAAAGTTGTTAGAAAGGTTTTTGGCAAGGTGCCAGAAGGAGCGAGAAGAATTCGAGTTGGAGAGTTGGGAACATTTAGCATGGATGAAATTATTTTTAGCAGAGCGAAGAACAGACTTAGCACGATTCCGGGCAGAAATATAAAAACGATGTGATTCAGGGGTGGGTTGGCTCCGGTACCTTTTACAGGCCCTTTCTTTGTTGCGGACAGCATTAGAACAAGCGTGATTAAACCAAGGCTTTCTTGCATTAGTCAGAGGATATGAAAAAGGAATGTATGCTTCCATGCCCGAGAGAATAACTTCCGTAATGTGCAGGGCACACTCAGACGGCTCCCGGCCATGGAAGCAATAATCATTCCAAGGAAAATCAAAGAAGTACTGCCTGAGGGCCTTCCAATCTGCAGCTCCAAAGTGCCACAGGCGGCGTTTCTTTGGAGGGTCCACAGGCTGTACTGGAGCAATAGGACAGGTTAAGGTAATGTGTGTGATTATCACTGAGGTTTTTGTCTTCTTAGTATAATAGGAAAATTATATGGAAGGATACTCCTTGACAAAGTTAGGGAAAAATAGATAAATTAGCTGGAGAACGACAGGGAAATTTCAGGAAGGAAAGAGGCTGTGTAGTTCAAATATTCATTCTACGATGTTTAGTGGAGAAGTTTCTAAAGAAGAGAAAGAAGTTGTATGCTGCCTTCATGAATTTGGAGGATGCATAATTATGACTGAGTGGATAGACAAGGAATAAGGGAGAGAAAAAAACGGGGAAAATAAGATGCTGTTAAATTCTGTGAAGAGTACGTATGAATGGGCTAGGGCCGCAGTGCATGTGGATGATGACCTAAGTCAATTTTTCTATCTGAATGCTGGATTGAAAGAGGAATGTGTCATGTTTCCATGGTTGTTCGATGTGTATATGGATGGAGTTATAAATGAAATGCAAGATAGGGCAGTGGATGATGAAGCAGCCCTAACGAGAGAGAGCAGTGTTTGGAAACTTCTTGTTCTGTTGTTTGCAGATGACACTGTAATGTACAATGAAGACGAAAGAGAACTCCAAAAGCTTGGTGAATGATTTTGTGAGTTTTTAAGAAACAGAATCTAAAGGTGAATACATGGAATAGTAATGCTGTATGCTTCGAGAGAAACTAAGTCACTGAAGCCACAGTGAGGCTGGATAGTGAGGAAGAGGAAAATGTGAGTGCATTTAAGTACTTGGATAGTTTGATGAATGAGGATGAAAGTTTAGAGAATTAAATGCTTGAAAGAGTGCAACAGGGAAGAAAGGTTGCTAGTTCACTGAAAGCAGTGATAAGAAAAATGAAAGTGAACAATGGAGTAAAACAGTCTCTGAATGATGGTATTTATACCCACTCTAACATGTGGAAGAAAAGCTTGGACCTAGTTGTAGGGACACAAGTCAAGAGTGAGAGCAGTGGATATGAGCTATCTGAGAGGAGCAGGTGGAGTTAACATGGAGTGACAGACTGACGTATGAATTGATGGAGGGTTGTGGCGTGGATATGAATGTGAAAGAAAGCGTTAGGCTACTTTGGGTTGGTTTGGCCGTATGGAGAGGACAGAGAGGAGAGCGTATGTAAAGTGTGGGAGGGGGGGAGAGAGGGAGGGAGAGACCGAGGATGAGAGAGAGGGACAAAGTAGAGCGGAATATGAGAGAGGAAAGTGTAAGTTGCGGGACGGGCAGGGAAAAGGCAGGGGACAGGGTGACTTGGAGGTGATTTGTTTGTGGTCATTCCTTACGGGATTAAGGCATCTGGCTATAGACAGACAGATTGAATTTTCTCATTGGAACACACTCCCTAATCACTTCTATCTTATTTCTAAATTTATTCCTCTTGTCTTCAACACTACCGTTTCCCAAACATTCCACTCAGTTTACATTCAGTTTTTTTCTCATTACGTCAAAATCTGCTTTCTCGTACATACTGTACATTAATCATTTACATTTTGTTTCTTCCACTTCTAAATTACAAGTAAAAAATATGCATGCATGGTCAGTTCTTCTCATTGGACTTCCTCTTTCTATATTCTCCACAACTTTCTTCTCCCTGCTAAATAAGTCTAAAACACTTCCCTAATTATCACATCTTAATCTTGAAAATTCTGTAATATGCTGGGTCAACAAACAATCTCTCGTTGTCTCGATGGACTAATATTCCAAGCTTATGATGCCTTCCTCCATCCGTGGTCTTGTAATGCCAGTTAGTATTTGGTAAATTAAAATCTCCTAATAGTACCATATGCTTTATCACTTATATTCTTCATTTATCTTCAGTATCACCTTTAAAAATTATTCATCTTCCTTACTACTTTTTGGGCTCCTATATATTGATGTGAGCACTAAAGACTCTTTCACACCTTTCACTTTGATACGTAAATACAGTAATGTTGTTCCAAAAAAGTTTGATTAAAAGACAAATCTCTCTTTACATAAATGATCAGTCCTATTCCTTCTTCCACAATTATAACATTGCTGTCAATAAGTTCGTAGCCATCAAAACTATATTCTGCCAATAATCTCTCAAATCTCATATTTTTGGCCTAATTTCCTATAAAACAACACTGTGAGGTTTAATCTTATTTTTAGAAATCCTGCCTTTCAATTCTCAAATTTTATCAGGTTCAAAATGAAAAAAATAATAATTCCACCTTACTAAACACAGAAAATAAAATATATATATTTACAATAGCTTCAGGGATTTGGGGTTCATTTAAGCAATTCTTTCTCTGATCCTTCTCCCCGTCTCGGTCTCCTCTTCTCCAGCAATCCCCATGATCGTTGACCTCATCTTGGTCTCCTCTTCTCCAGCATTTCTCCCTCTGATCTTTGCCCACAGCTCTTTCTCCTCTTCTCCAGTTTCCCTCTGCTTCCTTCGCACCCACACCAGATATCTGTCTCAAGGTTTTCCCCTCACCACATAAAAATTTCCTGATTCGTTTTCACTCTGGCTTTCATTTTTATTTTTTTCTTCGTTTCTTAACCCCTTAGCCGCGGGTCGTCACTTTCATGATTTCATGACGGTCGGGTGCAATGGATCATACCGCGGGGCGTCGCTTGAGTGACTCTGTGTTATTTTTAATTCCCCCGGGCTTTCAGGTGGAGACTTGTATCATCTATCAGCACTGCCAATGTCCAACAATAGTCAGAGCTGCTAATGTCATCAGTACTCCCATCCATTAATGACAATTTAGCCATTTTCCCCATTCTAGACTCCCCTTCCTACCTCCCCTCCATTACCCTCTCATGTTGTCTGCTCAGCCGCTCTGTGCTAAGTAAATCTTCCCCGGATTTTTCCACTGTTTTCACCCATTGAA